>BQNB010008928.1:0-88360 GCA_026074375.1 Tanacetum coccineum
TAAAAAAAATAAATCTTTTTATCCTTCTCACGAATATTTGTCTTTTTATTTGATCTTTATCCTATATATATATATACTAGTTGCATGGCCCGCCCGATGGGCGGGCTTGTTTTATGAACGTCGTTTACTAAAATTTAAGTAAAGGTAAATCAATTATATACTCCCTCCGTCTCAAAATTATTGTCCTCCGACAAAAAACACACAGTTTAAGAAAAGTGCATTTATTACTGCTTTCTCTTTCTTACTTTTTGACAGAATGACAGTTTTACCCTTAGCTAATTAATTAAAGTCTTCTTTAAAGTTTGTAATAATAATTTCAAACAAGGGTAATATAGTAAACTTGATCAAACTTCCCTATCTATTTTTAGTAGTGGACAATTAAATTGGGACATCCCAAAAAAGAAACATGGACGATAAAAATGAAACGGAGGGAGTATCAAATTATTTATTGAATGCATTAACAATATGCATGACCCGCTCGATAGGCGGGCTTGTTTTGTGAATGTCGTTTACAAAAAAATAAAATAAAGATAATTCAATAAAACTATAACACCAATGTAGACAAACGAAGAAATTATATTTGATACTCAAAGTCTTCTTCGTAGTAATCAATAATAAGATTCTATAGCCTTGTTTATATCTTTATGTTCATGGAACTTTATTACCTGCATCTTGCTAGATGATGAATGTTGATCCCCTTCTAGATGCAATGTTGTCCCTTATACTACAACACTAATTATGAATGAGCTATTGGGTCTTATCATACCTTTCAGATAGGAATGAGACTCTTTAACCCGATTTCATTTTAAAATAAAGTTTCAAGGGAAAATGATTTGTAAATGTATCTAACTTGTCACCATTTTCCTTTTTAAGTACTTATCTTATTTTTTCAAATATAGGTATCTAACTTTCAAATTCTGACTACTTTGGGTATGTGTTTACCTCCCCAACATGTAAACCCATATTTTGTTAGTTTTGTTAGCTACGTCGATTGCATCGTTAGTCCTAATGACTTCATGTGGCAACATTAGTCCTTTATACTGACGACCGTTTATACTTAACTCAAAATTTGATTTTTTATAATTTTTTTTTCTAATTATCTTTAAAATTTATACACGTTATTATACACATATTTTTACACGTTTTTATACACACATTTTTATGCACATTTTTATACACACATTTTATACACGTTTTTAACACATTTGTATACACATTATTATACACATTATTATATATACGTTTTTATACATACGTTTGTATACACATTTTTATACTCATATTTTTATACACGTTTTTATACACACATTTTTATAAACCTTATATAAAAACGTGTATATAATAATGTGTATACAAACGTGTGTATAAACGTTATTATATGTATATACAAACGTATGTATAAAAACGTGTATATAATAATGTATATAATAACGTGTATAAAAATGTATGTATAAAAACGTGTATAAAATGTGTGTATAAAAATATGCATAGAAATGTGTGTATAAAAATATGCATAGAAATGTGTGTATAAAAACGTCTATAAAAATGTGTATAATAACGTGTATAAAAACGTGCGTAAAAATGTGAGTATAAAAATGTGTATACAAAACGTGTATAAATTTTAAAGATAATTAGAATTTTTTTTTTATAAGAAAAGCAAATTTTGAGTTAAGTATAAACGATCATGAGTATAAAGGACTAACGTTGCCACATGACGTCGTTAGGACTGACGGTGCAATCGACTTAACTAACAAAACTAACAAAATATGTGTTACGTGTTGGGGGAGGTAAACACATACCCAAAGTAGTCGAAATTTGAAAGTTAGATACCCATATTTGAAAGAAAATTAAGATGGGTACCTGGAAAAAGAAATGGTGACAATTTACAAATCATTTTCCTAAGTTTCAATACGTTGAGTTAATACAAAAGAGCTTTGATGTGATAAAGATCTAAAATCATATGACAATCACTGATTGAAGATGAAAATCTAAATATTCATTGATTGGCATTCAAGTATCTCACGAATCTCAAAGTTATACAAATAAATCCACAACCAGTTGAGTATACTCCGTTGTGACTACTTTTTAGCTTAACTAAATAGAAGCTTTTGCACTACAATGACAACAATATCACATGTTTAATTGAACAAAAAAAACATTGTTCACTTCAAGCGCATTTGTCTAGCAATAGCAGGCAGCCATTTTCCCCCTCAAATCTTTTTGAGTTCTGCAATCCTTTCTTCCTCTTTTTGGGCTTTTAACTTTGCAGCTGCCTCTATTGCTGCTAACATAGCTAGAAACTTTTCCCGTGCTTGTTTCACGGAAGCTATAATGTTGTTCCCATCCACGGCAGCTGATTTGATTTGTTGTTTAAACAGCAAAAGAAATAGATTGTTAGCACAACATACAACATATAACGTATCTATACTACTATATAAAGCATTTATAATGTGGGACCCAATAAAAATTAAGATAAGGAGGTGCAATCTTGACCATTCATCTCATTTTAAAGAACCACATTATAAAGTGACATGTGTCATCTTTTGATTAAAAAAGCACCTTTATTTTCAAATTGAAATATTTTTTTATCAATTTAATTTTATTATGATCTAATTTCACCATATTTTTTAAAATTTTGTGCTCTTTAATTCAACATCCATTTTGATATATTTTGATATATTTTTTTTGTTGTTTTTTTTACATTATTAGTGGTTTATTTTGCTGGTTATTTATATTTTTTTACAACTTTAACCTTAATAAATATAAACTTGATACGTTAAAACTATATACTTTCGGAGAGAGTGTTATCTTTTTACATGCGAGAATGATAATGTTAATATAGTGTTGCGGAAAAGCTACGGAAAACCCAAACGAACACATACAACGAACACATACATTGAAAGTGTTAGGTAAGAAATTGAGTAAAGAGTTGACTTAGTAAATTTTTTATTGCCGCCGCTATGCGCGGGTAACCGACTATTGTAAATAATGCAGCAAAAAGTGGGACCTTTTTGGATTTTTCATCAACCTCCTCGTTAGGAATAATTCACAGCTTGGCATTTAATTTGTTTCTATAGGAACTATAATCCAAATGAAGAACGTGGAAGTAAGAAACCTGTCACCAAAGAAGTGGCAATGGAGGAACTTCTGGAAGTGGTTAGATAATGAACTTTGAGCCATTAGAGTGGAGGTGGGAAAATGGAGTTCCTCTTTCAGATTCTCCATCTACGTATCTGTGTATAAAAATTGTTACTATCATTTATGTGGTGGCCATGAACCTTATGAAGTATAAAAAATTGCTTTTATTATTATAATCAAAATATAAAAAATGAAAAACCGCCGAAGTGCTTAATAGCTTTTCCAAAAACAATACGCTATTAAGCACTTAAAATAAGCTTATCCAAACACCCCTTATATAAAAAATGGCCATCACAACATACCTTAAACTCACAACCAGTGTGTGCGCCATCAGAATATGGTTAAAGTTCTGCCATTAAAGAGCATTCAAGACAAGCATCGTTTTTTTGTTTCTAGATCCTTGAACATAAGTAAAAATAGTTAATACCAAGTCCATGTTATAGATAATATTTACAAAGTTATACGTACTTCATGTAACTGAATGAACTCTAGAGAAGAATTTAGTCCTTTCAGATTGCTCTGCAATCGGATGGAATCTGCAATCCAAAAGCATTACCCAGGAAAATGAAAACAATAACATATAATAAAAAGAATTTTCCATTCAAAACTTGTACCTTTCGAGTTCAAGAACTGGATAATTGCCTCGTCCTTGAAGATGTTAACTTCCTCAAATTATGGCATTGCTTCATGATGCTTTACAACCTTTTGTAAGGGGTGTTTCAATGGCTGCTATAAAGGGGTGTTTGGACCGTATAGTGCTCTAACTGCTTTGGCAAGACCTGTGTATATATCAACACCACTGCAATGCACATATTAGGTCATTTGTTGCCATAACATAAGGTTGATTAATGACTTTATTCAGTCATAAAAAAAATTGTTACCTTGATGCAAGATGTCTTGCTGCTGCTGTGAAAACCTCTCCACCAAGACTACTACTGGTGTTTTGATCATAATTCTCTGCCTTTTGATGATACATAAGTGGTAGTTCTTTGACTCTTAAATGCCCTGACCCAATTCTTTGCATAACTGAATCTATAACTTTTGAATCAACGGGGTTTCCAATTGCGTTCGTTACATACAAAACGTTCCGAGCTATACCCGTTCCCGTGGATATCTCAGCTTTTGTCACATTCATCGCGTTTTCCCTAAACGTTCTTGTCACTTAAGCTAATAAGATAGGCTTACGGGCTTGAATAATATAAGACTCACACCCTCGGATGCTCTTCTTTGAATAGCAGCTCTTAAGCATACGATTACCCTTTGTTTTTCGGCTTATGAACTAATCAGTGTCCCATCTATATGTGTAATAAGAAATCCAATCATGGTTATCACCTGTAACACATAAAAACCACTAAGAATAAAAACGGTTAAAACATCTTACCTATTTGTCCATGATTTACTATGGTTGTGTTCGGCAACATTGTATACATCATACTTGATGCAGGAAGAACCAACACACTCAACATCATCTAAGCAAAGATAGAAAGCTAGTACCTTCGGAAATTAATTGCTTGTGTACCTAATAATTTCAAGAATATTAGTAAACAGTCCAGGCCCATGAAATTAAGCTCGGGGCATCTCAGGAGCGCGTTGTATCCATCAATGTCATCAGCTAACCTACAAACTATTCTTCTAACGCGGTCAATAATTTCATGTAACTTCTGTGTTAAGGTCACATTGGTAAAAACAATTAGACATGTAGAAAATGGACCACAAGATGTTTAGAGGGTCAGGCAAATTGCATATGTAATATATAATCAGAAATACCCTTCTGAACCATCTTGCTAACAAAAGAAGAATTTATAGAATAATAATTTTTGTTATCATGTGCACGTCGCCACAGTGGTGCAGCAAACAAATTTTTCAAGATTATATTTCTGAAATATATATGTATGCACACACAAAATGTATTAGAAGTAGTAACTCACCGTAGCGCCTCCACTCTTCAACCGATAAGCCAGTTTCCTTACGCATTAAACAATCAAATATTGCAATGAGATTTGGTCCTTTAATCTCCATTCTTCCCCGTGTCTCGACGTACATATGTGTTTATCCACCTTAATTATGTTGAACTATTGATATCCAATAGACTGTTTTTAGAGAAAATTAGTTTCGACAACATCTATGTTTTAACTAAAGATATATAGTGATGTCAATTTATCAAGAATTGCAAAGCCCAACCAGGGAACAATCTGTAAATAACTTCATAATAACATCTGTCAAATAGTTGCAATCCATTAACTTAAGTAACACCAGTCAAAAGAAAATATGCAAATCCATCATCGCCACACATACCAAGAAATGTAGTTTTTCCGCCTCCATTAACACCAACAACCATGATTACTGTCAGTTTCCTAAAAACACAGACATCATGAGAATAACCATTACCAAATTCAAATGTAAGAATGCACAGAAATAAAAGATTCCAAGAACACGCATCTTAGAAACCTGAATCTAAGTTTAAGCTCGGTTTTAGCTCCTTTCTTTGTCATGATGTCCAGTACACTCTTCTTCAAAGCATCCTACAAACTTCATATTCATATTATGCAATAGAGCATCTTCGAAAAAATAAGAGGCGGTTCATAATTATAGGACTTGCCTTTATTTCAGTCCCTGATTTGAGATTTCCAGCATATATATCATCCCGTAAACTCTCCACGATCCTTATTGTGATCTTAGGGCCAAAATCTGACACCAATATATCTTTATTAGTTTCGACAAGGGTTAATTACTTGAAAATGTATCATACTTGTCATTTTTTGTTATTGTGTGTATTGAACTTTTTTTTTTCTTATTGTATGTACTGAATTTTCAAATTTCGACCTTTGTGTGTATTTTTGACCATTTTCCCCTTACTTTTTTCAAAATTCGAAGGGTAAAATGTTCATTTTACATGGCTAGAATAGTGACAAAATACACACAAAAGTCGAAATTTGAAAGTTCAGTACATACAATAAGAAAAAAAAAGTTCAATACACACAATAACAAAAAGTGACAAGTATGATACATTTTCAAGTAATTATCCCTTTCGACAACATCTATCTTTTAACTAAAGATATATAGTGATGTCAATTTATCAAGAATTGCAAAGCCCAACCAGGTAACAATCTGTAAATAGATTCATAATAACATCTTCAAATAGTTGCAATCCATTTTAATCTAGTTAGTAACTTAAGTAACACCAGTCAAAAGAAAATACGCAATTCCATCATCGCCACACATACCAAAAGATGTAGTTTTTCTGCCTCCATTAACACCAACGACCATGATTACTACCGGTTTCCTAAAAACACAGACATCATGAGAATAACCATTAGCAAATTCAAATGTTAGAATGCAAAGAAATAAGAAATTCCAAGAACACGCATCCTACAAACCTGAATCCAAGTTTAAGCTCGGTTTTAGCACCTTTCTTTGTTAGGATTTCCATTACACTCTTCTTCAAAGCATCCTAAAAATTTCATATTCATATTATGCAATAGAGGATCTTAGACTTGAGACTGATCATCAAATTTCTTCCTTTTAGAGTCACAAAAGAATTATCATGTTTTCTTTGTAAGCGGTATGTGTTAAAAACCACCAATAACCCTATCACTCATGCATTGTTTTTGAAACTGCATATATACATTGGAATCAAATATGATAACATCAAACAAAATTCTATAGCTTGAATCATTTACAAAAGAATGCCTACCTTAAAAAGATTATGATTTTGGCCAAGAAGATATGGCCACTTCAGTGAGCTGCAACTTGCATGAAAAATAAAAAATTAAAAAACTATTACAAATCATCTGAAGATAAAGTAGCTTAGAAAGTTAGAAGCATTGAACATTCAAATTATAAACATGATATTAATCTTACTTATTTAACTACTGTCATAGTATATAGCAACACCATGATGAGGAGCCTTTTAACACAAATTTAAATACATGAAATCAAAAAAATAACACAGCCAAAGTTTCATTAGGGTTTTGAGAAAAACATATACATTTAAACAAAACAAAGAAGATAACCAACCTGCAAAAAAAGAAAGCAACATATGCATAGAGAATCTAAAAAAAATAACACATTTAATCATTAGGGTTCTGAGAAAAAGATGTGTGTTATTTTATTCATATTACTGCGTATTTTTAGATATATATCAACTAAGAATAAATTCCATATTTATCTCTTTGTCAAACTAAGTTACAGATTTGAAAAAATTATATTAGAAGTAATTATTCTTTACATGTTTTAATTCTGTAAAGAAAATCAAAAAAACACAATTGGCTACTGGTTATGTTATTTGTTAATATTACAAACAACTCAAGTTCAAATCTTTCAGGTACATTATTTTTAATAAAATTATAATTTTCTTATTAAAAAAATTTTTGTATTTAATTTCAGAAAAATTGATATAAAAGGGATATATCTTATGACATGGCTAAAATTGTGATAATATTTAATTTCAGAAAAATTGATATAAAAGGGATATATCTTATGACATGGCTAAAATTATGATGACATGGCAAGAATTAATGATGACATGACATATTATGGTTAAAATTGTGATGACATGGAAAGAAACAATGATGACATGGAATAGGGAGGTGATTAGTAGGATTAGTGATGTGGCATACATCTACTTATATATAAATTAGTTTCAAGGCCCGCCCGTTGGGCAGGGAGTTTTAAGGTATTGTTGGAATTGTAAAGTGAACAAATAAATGTAATTAGCGAGAGAGTTTATAAGACAATATTTAGAAAACATTAATTTAGCAACGAAAAAATTTGAGATAACATAGTATAATTTGTTATGAGCTAACGCAGTAATAGAAAAGCTAATGAATAGTATTTACGAAAATATAGTCATTACAAAAGCTATATCAGGTTTACACTTCTCAAGTAATAAAAAGGTTGCAATATGAATATTTGTGACTGAAATAAGTTGTTTCTTGCAACCAGCTTGAAACCACATTAATTTGAAACAAAGGCTATATATAATAAGCAACCCATGTACGTATACATAATAAATTTCTACATTACCTTTACGGCTTCAGAGAATCATTCAAACTTGTCAATACACAATGACACATACGATCAATAAACATAAATGGGTAAAACAGATAACAAATTAAGGAAATGGATCCAATGGGTCAAATCGGAAGAAGATGACCAAAGTGTAACTTATATGCACTTTTTACATACGTAGTCCTGAAATAAATTATTTGACACGATATAAATAAAAAATGTTTAATCTACCTATTCTTAAGTAAACGGGTTATTATTTACACAATTCAGAATAATGACATAAGAATTTTCCATTGGTTTGTGAGAATTGACTCAGACTTACTTTCAATTAGAATTTGCATTCCCTAATATTGAAGGATCCATAATGCGCCATATATATTTGTAAGTCATACCAAGTAAATTAAACATCTAACAATGTTTTAAATGAAAAAATTGAATGCGATAGGAAGAAGAATATATATCCATGAGGCGTTTATACCAGTGCGATGCACCAGGCTTATTTTTTGGGGGAAAATAAAAACTTTTACTTATGTTAAGCATCGAACTTGTTCTTGAAGTCGGGGTTGGTGCAATGCACGAATCTTGTTCTATAAGGATCAATCACGGTCTCGAAGATTTTCTTATTTCGCTACATTCCAAATATACGAACAAGATACTCTTATAGTCTTATTTTGTCTTATCAAATCCATTTCGATAAAAATATGAATTTTTGCTTATGTATAAAACTCAACTTTTTTTTATCTATAATTACAATTGAAAGGCCAATATTTACAACCTTGTTGAGTGTTATAAGTTTACTTGACCAAAATTCTCAATTTATCTAATCTTTGGTATATTAAATAAGCTTAATGAGAAACCAATTATCATGACACTTGAATAAAAATTATTGATAATCATGCTAAAATAATAAACCATAAATACAAATCTTTCAAACTCTTTATATGTGATTTTTAAGAGTATGCTTCAAATATCCCTAATGCTTAAATGGCCTTTTAGAATCTTTTGTAATTTGCAATATAATTATTCGATACCTTCAATATTATTTAAATGCATGTTTTTCAAGGTATTTTTTATTATCTACTTCTCTCATATATCTTTTTATCTAAAATATAAGAAAGACTTTTTTTTTTGAACGGCAAATATTATATAAGAAAGACTTACATCATATATAAGATTGATCAAATCCAAATTTGATAAATATTGACGTACATAAAATATTAGCCTCGATACTAATTTAAAGTAGATTTATATTTTAATAATTTAATACTACATAATACTATACATTAGTGTTGCACTTATTGTAGACTGCAACTTAATATAATACACACAATACTTTTGTGTTATAATTTATTGAAAGTATTTACAGTTATGAAAAACAAATGGAGACAATTCTTAACTAAACAATAGCAGACCTTTAGAGAACTTGAAACATTATCCGAACACCAAACTTCGGACGAAGTGTTACTATCTGAACTGGTGCATTGACATAGCTTGGGGAGGGAGTAAATCTATAATGTTGTAAGATCATCGAGAGTGCTATTTTAGCTTCATTTATCACAAAACTGGACCCTACACAGTTTCGTGGTCCATAACCAAAAGGAAGAAATGCTCCTGGATTGTTAGTTGCTTTAGCAATCCCTTCTGAGAATCTATCTGGTTTGAATAGATGGGCATCTTCTCCCTATATTTTGGGGTCATGTTGAAGTGCTAATGTTGGTATTTGCAATTTAAGGTTTGCAAGAAGAACAACTTTTCCAACTTTCCTTTCCCTTAGAACTTTTCGGGTTATAGCAATTCCATACCTGAATATTATTTTATGCTTTTGCTTTATGTTATAGCAATTCTACACTCTTTAGTACAAAAAATAAATTATTTTGATTATTTACATACATGAATCACATGATGAACCAACCTTAATTGTTGTTGGGTTGGTATTCATATCTTTCTTGTTGTAACTTGTCATAACTTTGCGCCTTTAAACAACCACCACGTTAGCTTTTGGCTCCTAATCAAAACTATCGAAGGTTCCAGATCGTTATCTACCTCAGTTTGTGGTGGTATGCAATTATAATGTAATCATGAAACGGAATATGTAAAGATGGTATAACATGTAACGCATAAGCTGTTACATTTTATATCAGTTATCACAAAAAGAAGTACTTTACTTTTGCTCATGGCCGCATTCTATCAGGAAAGTTTTTCAGTAAATTGACCAAACAATGATTTTGTACACTTTATATAAATTGATGTATGTTCTTTGATATTTGTTTTCTGCTTGGTTGTGGTTTTCTGGGACATGTCCATAAATCATAGCATGCAAATTTGATTGTACAAACAAAGTTTTGTTCAACCAAAAAAAATCTAACCATTCTGAAACACAGTCTTCGCAGAAGATGTGGCTACAACACAACAATATCGGAGCCTGCATCTTTTCCTGGCATATAGCACACATGTCTCTTCCTGCAGCAGCCTCATGGTATGTTATATCTAATACGCACATTATTTGGGATGGAGTTGGAATCTTGACCCATTTTTTATACGGGCTCTATTGGAGTCTAACCAAAAGGGAACTGGTTGAATGCCAAGTCCTCCAAAGTATTCTTACTGCATATCACCTCCAGAACTGCTTCATCAATAAGTTAAATTAAGTTCATATTTTGTAATTGTAAAGGTTTGTAGTATATAATGCATTAAATATTTATCAAGAAGTCCAAAATCTGACAAAAAATTGGTTGTGGGTCAATCTTACCCTGCCCCAATCCGTTTTGACATGCAATTTATCTGTATTAGTTCGTTAGCCTTCATGTCATAGTAATAAGAACAAAAAATTAAGTGGTGGACTAAGAGAGTCTGCTTGGCTAATGCTAAACACGCCATAAGTTCAGTACACATATTATATCTCACGTCAATAGTTCTTAGTTCTTCCTTATAATGGTTCCGATATGTCAAGCCTTCCTACTATTATCCATATTGCTAAACGCTCTACAAATATGTTTTCTGGCTTGAAAAAACAATTTCAAATGTTAAAAGTTATACATTGTTTCTTAATCAAAATAAATATTCTTTATAGCTCTGTTTTCCCAATAATATGGTATTATCATGTGGCTCATCAAACTTCAATAAAATTTCCCACCCATTGATTTAGGAATTAGTCGATTACTGTTATGTTTTATCCATCATTGTTAAAAAGAAACGGGTCAAATAGGTCAATGGGTCAAAAGACGTATTCGAGTTATACTTTTAATAACGAATATAACCTCTTACTCATTTTATTATTAGAGTATTGGAAAAAAAAGTATTGTCGATCAACACAAAATGACCCGTTTTAGCCGGTTTCTAGATTTGTACTTTTTGTCATGTTCATAATAATAACCTCAAGTTCCCTGACCAATTGATTAGCATTTCGGGCTGACACAATGAAAGACAACAATGAGTTATAGCAACCCTCCACATTCAAGAGACCAACCTGCAGGACATGATCCACAAAATAAACATTGAGTAAAGATTTAGTATTGAAGTTCTTTAGATGTAGTTATCTTAAAAACGTAAACATAATATTACTTATCTCAGAAGAAACTGTCTTGTGAAACATGTTTCTTGAATTTTAAAGTTTCATAATATGCCTTTAGGTTAAAAGTGTCTCACCTTGTCATTTTGATCATCAAATTAGATTGGTCTGAGGATATTCGGAGGGAAAAAACTTGGTATCTGTGTATATCGGAAGGGATGCTTGATATTGTTGTTGTTACGGTGCCATTCTCGAATTGGCTGGTTCTCACTTATAACTGGAAGGCGGGGCATGGACATGTGTGCTCTTGGTGAAGTTCTTGCATTGGATACCTTACATGGTTTGCAGCCCTCATTCTAATGGTTTAGGTTTCCTTAACAAAATATGGTCTCAAATGGTTATGCCATGTGGTCAAAATTGGTAGGAATATAAAATGTAGCAATTGATTAGTGGAATAGTATACATATAAAATAACACAAATGAAATCTCAACCAAAATGCCCTATAACTAAGGAAAAAGGTCAAAATCTACACAAAGAGATTAATTATATAAGGAATCAATGATAAAAAGACTTCCGGCAAGAGGATATTCCCGGGTCTTATCGTCCCAACGAGCTGCTAATTGATCAAGATAATACTGGTTTGATGAGAAATTGAATGAAGGAGAATATTTAGACTATGATGGAAACATCTGATATAGTTACAAACTTAAAATTATACTAAAATAAAACCTAATTTAATCTACGGGAAACAGATATAGGAAATGGGGAACTTAAAAACTATGGGAAACAAAATTAGTTATAGGGAAATCCTAAATACTAAAAATTAAGAAAATAAATGCTAAATTAAATTAAAAATCAAAAAAAAAATAAATTTTTTGAAATTCTCATTATACTTAATTTGAAAAATAAAAAAAATAGAATTAAAACGGAGGTAGTCTTGATATGCTAAACGAAAAGAAAACGGTAAAACGCACACCGGTAAAACGGGGTCATAAGATGAATTTTAAGACAAATTAAGCCTACACTAATTTTGTATTTTTCCTAGACACTAATTGAACAAAAGAAAATTTTATAAAAAAGAAAAATATTTTTTTATTAATTTTCTGATTTTTTATGATTTTTATAAGAAAAAAGTTATAACTAATCATTTTAATTGCTAGAAAATTTTTCAAATTTAATGGAAATAATATAGAAAAATGGTTTTAATATGCTAAATGAGTGCAGAAAATTTAATAGAAACAAAATAGGCCCCCCTTTAAATTTTTTTTTTTTTTAAAAGCTAATTAAACCCTAATTTGATTGATTTAACTAAGAACCCTAATTTTTAAAACTATTTGAAAAATATTAAATTAATTATTTTTCAGAAATAGACAGGGGTAGAATGTACATAAAGGAAAGACACAGGGTAGGCGGGCGGAATATTGGAAATTTTCCACTATAGTGAAACGGTACCCCTTAATATGGAAAACTACTCAAACGACCCTACGCTATCAGGCTTATTTTGCTTATGTAAAAAGTGAGATTCAGAAGAAATTATAAACTAAAAGTTGTAAAACAGCTTAAATTCTCTACTACTTTAACAAATGGCCTTCTAACTTTTTGACAAGAGGAATAAGCTAGAAAATAAGCTTCTTGTTTGACTGTTAAAGAAACAAGGCTCAAAGAGTCTTTTTTAAATTTTGGCTTTGTATCTTGTTTTTTATTGATGAAAGTTTATTTTTTTTTTTTTTTTAACTAAAGATGCTATTTGAAGAATAAGATGTGTACTAGAGTATTTGGAAAGAAATAAGCAAGGTATTAACAAAGATTACAAGAAAATTGAAATGAAAAAGAGTGCTAAGTGTTGCTGAAGCTGTTGATTGTTGCTGATATGTTTGCTGCTGATGCATTTGGCATTAGTATCCTATGCATGCTAAGTTTTTAGCTGAAAACTCATGAACTCAAGTTATACTAGAAATCTACATGATACAATTTTAACACTCTTATACTAAGATTCACTTAAGCTTCAAATTTTTCTTAACACCAAAACTGTCCTGGTGCAAAGTGAGAAATTTTACACTCTAAACTTTGTAAAACTAGATCCTAATCTTTAAAACTTGTTTAAAGCTTGCTAAACTACCTTAACACAACTGCATGAACAATTTTGACATAAAGAAATTGACTTTAGGATGTCAATAAGATTTCGCTAAACAAACCACCCTTATTGAAAAAAATGTCTAACTCTATTTGTTCTTAAAGTTATTTTAAAACTGAAATGCTATACACTTTTTATCTACTTCTATTCTAATTGCACCTAATAGAGCTATTTGAACTTTAAAAATACTAGCTTATTAGCGAGATCTTAAGCTAGTTACTTTTCTACTTGGCCTTTTCTACTAACAATGACAGAATTTGAAAATTAGAAGCTAACTTGATTCTAAACTAAGCCAGCCTTAAAACTAACAAACTTATAAACTAACTAAGCTAAGTAAACAGGATTTAAGCATAAGATAAAACAGAAAATTTGAATTAAGCTAAATGAAATTTAAACCTTTTTTATTAAAAACAGAAAATTTACAACAAAAACTTATAAGTAAAGCTGAATTACATTAAAATGCTTGAAAGAAAGACTGAATTTAAATTATACTAGAAAAAAAACATAGTAAAAAAATGGTGTGTTTTCTTCGGCTTGCTTTCTTCTCTCTTATAGCAGCTGAAAAGTCTTTGGCTTGTGTTTGTTATGAGAGTAGAGAGTTCCCCAGCAATCCTAGCCTTCCATTGGTTCTTGTACACCATCTCACCATTAAAGGGGGTGCGGGTTGAGTGATTGCCAAGTGGGAAGGGTTATAGGGGCAGGGTAAGGTGGGAAATGGTGAAGGGTATAGCAGGGAAGTGTACCAGGGAGGGTGGTATTGGCTATAAACCATGGGGGTGCCTGGTATGGTTTTGGCGGTAAAGGGTTGAGGTACAGGGTGGGTTGCAGGGTTTAAAAGGGAAGTATGGGGAAGAGGCAAAAACAACCCCTCACCTTTCTTTCTCTTTTCATTCTATTTTAAACCCGAAAAACAGTTATAAATAGAGTTTCAAAAGTGGCACTTTTGGTCCCTCTGGTTTTATAACAAAAGAATTAAGAAAGGTTTGGCTAATTGCAATAATGGTCCCTGCGTTTTATAACTAAAAGAGTAAAAAGGGTTTTGGAAAAATTGCAATTTCAGCCCTTGTGTTTTATAACTAAAAGAATAAAAAGGGTTTTGGAAAAATTGCAATTTTTGTCCCTCTTTTAGTTTAAACCATTTTTCTTTTATAAAACCTATTTTAAAAATGACAATTCTAGTCCACTAAGTTTCTTTAAAAGGTTACTTGGTTGGGTTTGTGTATGGGCCCTAATTTGTGTGTTCCTTTGGAGCCCAATAAGGTTTAGGCTTATGTTATTGGGCTTTTTAAGGCCCAATAAGGTTCAGGTGGGTTTTGTGTGTACAATGGCTGAGATTGGCTGTAACTGGGCTAGGATTGGGCCTTCAAAGTCTTCACAGTCTTTGTAGTTATACTATTGGGCTTTCCCGGCCCATCAGATGGGTTAAGATTGCATCCAATAGTATTCTTCAGTTCCGGCTCCGGTTTGACTGCTGATTCTTCTGTATTGACTCTGACTTTGACATTTTTGGACTTTGGCCTTGATTTTGCACAGTCTTTTCCATTCCATGCTCAGTTTTGTCATTTTGGCTTGGTTTTCTGTCTTTTTGTTGATATCCACTTCCTGCACAATACAAATGCAAAACAAACATATATTTGGTGGTTACCTTAACAAATATGGTCTCGAAATGGTTGTGCCAAGTGTCAAAATTGGTAGGGAATATAAAATGTAGCAACTTTATCCCCACTTTTTACAGACCTATAAAATTTATTCGAGTGCAAACATGTTTATTGATCGCTAAATGTTAATTAACTAACATGCTTCAATAGCATTAATAGCTGCAACATGATAGTCTTCAGCCACCTCAACTATTTTATTGGTTGCCAATGGATGGGGCTCAGGATACAAAGTTCCTTCCCAAGGCATTCAATTATCTTCTTGTTCTTTTGCTCTCCACTTCCATTGCTTTTTTTATGTCGCAACACTATTTGTTAACACCTGAATTTTATTAAATAATGATTACTATAAAAACACAACCATTTTTGCAACAAAAAAAACTCAGTACATGGAACATAAAATGAAAGTGCTTGTCCACAACTTGTATCAATGGCATATTGGTATATGCTTAATTACACATACTATTTTCCATTAAAAACGGACTTAAATAACTAAAAACATACCAAAATACATTGTATTTGTATGTTTTGCATTTGTATTGTGCAGGAAACGAATATCAGACAAAAGGACGAAAACAAAGCCAAAAACGATAAAACTGAGCACGGAATGGAAAAGACAAAGTCAAATCAAGGCCAAAGTCAGTCAAAGTCAAAAAGTCAACAGGAAAGTCAACCCCGTAAAAGTCAAAAGATAGCAAGTGGAGAAAATACAACTTGAGGGACTAAAATTGCCAAACCTCAAGTTGTATTACGAGAATAAAAGACAAGGGCTGAAATTGCATACCGGGTGAAGTACAACTTTAGGGGCCAGTTCTGCCAAACCCCTAAAGTTGTATCATAAAAGGGCGAAGTTTGCAATGAAGTTATATGAGATGAGGGGCCAAAGCTGCCAACTTACCAAAAATCATTTTTTCCCGCCCAAACAAACCCAAGAAACAACTCACGGGTTCCCTTCACCTTCTTTTACCCTGCAAACTATTCAAACCCTGGATAAAACATTTCCCCCTCCTCCACTATCTCCCCCCAGCTTTATAATTGCCATGTTGGCAATCCTTCACCACTTTCCAAGCTTTTCGATGGCTGTGATTGACTCAAAAAGAAACACAAGAAGATTGGATGGCTGAGATTGCTTTTATCAAGTCCCTCACACAACAAAAACACCTAGTGAAGCTCTCACAAAAGAAGCACAGGTGAGAAGACCAAGAAGAGAAGACTTCGGCTATAAATAGAGCCTTTTGTAAGCCTTGAAGGCATCTTAGATAATCTTAGCTTAATTTTTCATATAACTTAGCTTATTTTTAGTTTTTAAAGTCATTTACAGCTTTTACTTTCAGCTTTGTAACACTTTCAAGTTTTAATGCAAATTTGAGGTTTTAAGTCAATTTACAATTCCAAGTGTTAAGCTTCTTAATTGTGTTGTTTTGTGTTCAAAAAGCTCTCAATACAGCTTATTTATAAGCTGCTTTAATTAAGTAAACTTAAGAAGTTAATTAGTTAAGAAAAAAACGGCAATGGATTTCCTAGTTTAAATTGACCCTCAATATATCTAAACATCAAAATAAATTGAATCACAAATAAAAGCAAGGCTGAAACATCAACGATAAACATCAAAATAGGGTTTTTTCTAAAATCTTTCAACCGTTATTCTTCCTTTTTTTTAATTAACGTTTTAATGAATCAATTGAAGCAAGAGACACACTTATTTGATGATGGATCACTATTTATCCATAAATATTTCCAGGTTTAATTTGACGTAGGAGGTTTTATGATGGAACATTGTAACACCCCTATAAAATTGTCGCAGCGGAATAAGGTCCGGTCGTGTTACTTCAAAAATCAACACACAAGATATTTATAAGAAAACACAAAAAGTCTTTAAATTGATACATTGGATTAATTAAAAGACATATTACAAAAGCTCAAGCTTCACTTGTCCTTGTTTAAAATTACCAAAGATGACATAGTATTTCCCAAAATATGATATAAAAGTCTTTAAGCGTGCAAATCAAAACGTAAACCAATGCATCCTTGGCACCTTCGTGCCTATTGACCTCTTGAAGACATTGCATAAAACGTCCACAAAAATGTTGTGAATTCATAGGTTTATGAATTAAATTTATACAGACCGCGAAGACTTTCCCCGTGAATGTTACAACATATGCAAACAATCACAAAACCATATTACATTACACAAAGCTCCATGACAACTTAAGCTCAATAGTCTAGTTCGCAAAATATTGCTACTCACCCGAAATGATGTATCAAACACCAAACATCCTTAGATTCGACAAGGCTATAACCGATCGTTTCCCGGATGGATAGCTAGGTCAACCCGAATGGGGAGGTTTTCCCAAATAGAACATTTAATAACATTCGCGCTCACATAATGTAATTCCTCAACTAACAATCTATGCAAATTGATAGTTCATGATAATGGCTTAACTTGGTGGTTTATCGCTATTAGCGCAAACAGAATCAATGCAAAATATCCACAATGCATCCAATAGTAAAACAAAGCATGTTCCACCCCAAATAATAAGTAAATCAGTAAAAACGGTAAAAAGTTGGGGCTATGACTACACCTCAAATGTGTGGTATGATAATTTTTATCAAGTGTGGGGAATGCTCACGATTATTCCCGAATGCACCAAATTTCAATATAGATTCTTATTAGTACCCAGAGTACTATGATTAAAAACATATATAATCCTATAGTTGTTTTACATCGTACAATCGTTCGGGCGCTATTCATAAATAAAGAGGTCATGACATGACTGGCACGAGGAGTTAGGACTACTTTTATAAATCGTAAATCCAACAACCACGTCAATACGCCATCCTAAAAGCCCTCATTATGAAATTCCCTAGTAATATAGCACTTTGATAACTAATATATATATATAAATATATAGCTATATCACCATCTATTTGTTAAGTGACATTCCGACATTATAATGTAAAAACGTTTAAAAATTACGCCTAGTAAAATGACATAACTTTGACGTTTTTAAGAAGCCCCTTTTCTCCGCGTTTCTTACCTCATGCTTTCATATTAAGACGGTGATCAATAAAACACATTTTTTAAGGTTTTTGAATTCTGTGATTAAATAGAGTTTTTATACTTTCATAACATACTATAAAATATTTTATACTTTTAATTAACGTAAAACCCGTTTTCCACCGTCGTAGAGTTATTCGTTATAGCTCTGTTATTAAGCGATTCTTACCGAGCACTTCTCGTAATTGAAAGTTTTATCATATTATGGATGTTTATAAAAATAAAATTTTCTGAGGTGAATAGTACTTTATAAAAATTGTTTTTATAAATAGAATTACTATCGTAACTTGTAAATATCGTATCTTCTTCGTTATAATTAATCGTTTTTCAGTTCTTTAAGACCCCTCAAATCCTTGTGACCTTATTATTTTTATAAAATCATAAAACATATAAATGAAAATTTCGAATCCTAAAACAGCCCAAAGATATTTTATTTCCAAAAATGTTTTAAAACTTGTTTTAGGACTTTTTAGAAAACCCGTAATTTGTTCATAAATTATATTTTCTCTTAAGGATCAAGTCAAAACTCTTATAACATTTCCTTTTAACATCATATTAAACAGTCCATGTGACTTAAATAAGTTCACAAAACATTATCTAAGTAAAAATTCATTTTACATATACAAGAGTACCCTAAATGTTATTAGCCATAATTAACATAAACCATACAAATCATAATAAGAGTAAAAGTATGAAGGAATTAGGAAGAACCTTAGGATGATGTAATAGACGAGAAATAAGTTGCTAAAACCGGTGTTTTAGACAACAAAACAAAAGCATTCAACTTATCAACCCTTAGATTAGGTTAAACCTAATCATCCTTTTCTCTTTAAATCCTTACAAAAATGAAAACCTAATTCTTGGAAAATGCTTGTAAACACCTTAGTGTGTCTTAGGATTGATGTGTATAGGCTTGTATGGATTGTAGAAAAATTTTGTATGATTTGTTTATGAAGCTTATTTGAGCCGTGGCCTTATAGAGAGAAAAGGAGAGAAAGAGTGAAATTTTGTAAGTATAAAGTGTAAGTAAACTTCACATATGAAGGCATGTATTTATAGGAAGGGTGAAAAGATATTTGTAGTTGCTTACTTTGACTAGAAAGTCCAAGGGGGGGACATGGTTGGGGCGTGGGTTCAAGGGGACAAGAAAGGAGGGAAACAAGGACTTAATGGCTAATGTTTCTTGGTCTCTTGGTTCCTCCTAATGGGAATCATCCCATGAAATCAAGGGTTAGTGTTTCACTAGCTTATTTTTCTTTTCTATTATGTTTACTTGTGATTTATAAAAGAAAAGTGTAAGTGAAAGTTTTATATAAAAATGTAATGTGTAGTTTTTATTTAAAAGGTATACTTGTAATGTCTTGGTATTTTGTAAAGTATTTGTTATCTTGTATAATCATATGAGATGTGTATATATATATATATATGCATAAAGTTTTATAAACTTCGATCATTGTATATAAACGTAGGTATTTGTTGAAGCGTGCGTTAATTTTTAGGGTTTCCGGGAAAACCTAACGTACCATAACCACATTCCCGCCAAACCCAAACCGCTCACCCCCATGGTTTTTCTTGCCTTCCCACCTCCCTAGTACACTCTACAGCTATCCCATACCCTTCCCCACTCCCCATAACCCTTTAAGATTGCCACCTTGGCAATCTTACACAAACCGAGCAACACCAATGGTTGAGATTGTATGAAAAGTAACACAACCATGATCCAAGGGCTAGAAGTGTGGGTATGAGTCTCTACACTCACAACTAACACAATGTGAAGACCAAAGAAGAGCTTTGAGCTTGTATAAAAGAAAAGAGAACAAGCCGAGTAGACCACACCCTGTTTTTCCTATTCTTAGTGTAAAATTTAATTAAGTTGCTTTAAGATTATTATACTCAGTTGTTTTAAGTGTTAAAACTTTACTTTGTAATTTTCCATTTCTAAGCAATTTAAGCTTTCACTTTAAGCACTTAAGCTTTTAAGCTCTTGTAATCGTTTCCTTTGAACTTGTATTACTTTAATTCAGCAATACAACTCGTTTACATACAATTATTAAGTCTTTTTTTTTCGAGTATAATCAAAATTTAACACCAATCACTCTAAATCAGCTCTTTGAAGCTTATTGATTCTAATAACTAAATTTCAGTAAAATTTGTTTTAAAGCTTTCATCAAATTCATTTAACTCTCATTTACATCTTAAAATGATCACTTGAATTCATAATCCTTCAAATTAGGAGGGTCAAACGATAAATAAGCTTCTATCCTACTTATTGAGCTTTAAAGCTCTGGTTGATAGAGACTTTGGAAAGTCACTTAGGTGTACAATTTGAGCCACTCACTCAACTAGAGTAGCTCTTGTGCTGAGACTACAATACTTCCAGGTTCTATTATCTTAGATTCATTTTAGATTAGTTTGAGTTTTAACATTTGCTTATTCATGTTCAAAGTTTGCTTAATTCTCTTCTTTATTATGTTGTTGAAGTTTGTTATTAGCTGTCTTTAGTTTTCATAAGATTTAGTTGAGATAATCTCATTTAATTTTCTAATTCTGTCATAATAGTTGTTAAAGCATAGTAGAGTAAGTAGCTTATTTTGCCTAATAAGCTACTAATTTTACTGTTCAAATAGCTTCATTAGTTTAATAATAGTAGAAGCAGATAAAAAGTTTTTAGGAATATAAGCTTTAAATAAGCTTTTAAGCCAAAAATAACTTTGACGGTTTTTCTAAAGGTGTGTTTGGAATAGTCTGAATTTGACTCAAAAAGTCAAAGGCATTTTGTTAAAACTTTACATTTAGCTGAGTTTAGTCCTTTAATAAAGATTTACAAAGGTTTTGAGAGTTACATTTTTAAATTGCAAGATTTAGAGCTTATAAACCTTGTCTTTGCACCAGGGCATTTTTCAGTTTAAGTAGTTGGTAAGTTTAGAAACTTATAAGCCTATAGGAATTCCACTTAGTTACTTCATTCATAATGCATTTAGTCACTTAGTCAAGAGCTTCAAAATTTGGTGTGTAGCTTGCATTAGTGCTTAGTCAATTGCACCAGCAATACCAATTGCATCAGCAAAACACAGCATCTCATTTTAGCATAATATTTGCCATTTTTCACTTTGAATCTTCTCATTTCCTTTTAGAGTTTTACAAATCCTTTTAGCTAGGTTGATGTATAGAATAAGTAGTTACTTATTCCCAATAAATCACGACTTAAGGATTAAGAACTAAGCTTTCTTAGCTTATGTGAACAAGGCTCAAAAACAGGTTTCATTTAGACTTTGCCTTTTTAACCCCTTCATTTTCTTTCTAGTTTTTTATGTTAAGCATAGGTAAATTTTAGTTTAAAAACCTCTAGTACACATCGTAGCGCATTAATAACAATCTTCTGTTTTAAAGTACATCAAGAAATAAGCTCACCAATAACAAAAATGCTAAAAAAGCAGCAAATAAGCACTTTCTGTGACAGTGAACTTACAGCTTATTTTCTAGCTTATTCTGTGGTTAAAAGTGCAAAGTCCTTTTGTTAATGTTGTAGAGTATAAGCTGTTAAGCAACTTTGTAGTTTTAAGTTTTTGATAATTCTCACTTTTTAATAAGCAAAAATAAGCTAGAATCGCGGGGTCTATTTGGTAATTTTTCTCATAGTCTAGGGTTAATCATTTTCACTGCTGTGTAAATTTACTCAAGTTCACCCGCCTACCCTATTGTTTCATTTCTCACCATTTCTACCCTGTCTTTCTTATTAAATAAAATAGAATTAATATTTTTGTTTTTAGTTTTATTAATTAGGGTTTATAATTTTAATTAAGCAAATTAGGGTTCAATTAGTTAATAAAAATTAGGGCTTTTGTTTCCATTAATTTTCTGCACCATTTTAGCATATTAAAACTATTTTTCTATATTTTTCCAGTTAAATTTGTATTTTCCTTTCAAGCAATGTTAAAATAGATTTTAGTTATTACTAATCTTAGAAAAATCAGTAAAAAAGCCAGAAATTAATAAAAAAATAGTTTTTCTGTTTTATAAAATTTTCTTTGTCATTTATGTCTAGGAAAATATATTATTTATGTAGCTTAATTTTCTTAATTTTCAGTTTTAAAGACCCGTTTATAACAAAAAAAAAAATAACCAGTTGCGTTTTTACCGTTTCCTTTTCGTTTAGCATTCAAACCACCTCCGTTTTAGTTCTAGATTTTTTATTTTTCAAATTAAGTTAATTAGAATTTAATTTTTGAATTTTAATTTAATTTAGCATTTATTTTCTTATTTTTAGTATTTAAGGTTATCCCCCGAGACCTGATTCTGTATCCACCCGTAATTTAGTATAGATTTAATTTTAGGATTTCCCTATAACTAAATTTTTGTTTCCCGTATTATTAAGATCCCCATTTCCAATATCTGTTCCCGTAGATTAATTCAGGTTTTATTTTTTAATTTTAGTTTATATCAGTTGTTTTCCAATCATAATTCTCCATACATTCAATTTCTCATCAAACCAGAATTACTTATCAATTGCAGCTCGTTTGGGACAATACGACCCGGGAATATCTCTGCCGGAATCTTTTTATAATGATTCTATCTGTGTATTTTAATCCTTTTTGAATTTGACCTTTGCCTTGAGCCAGGCATTCGGTCAAGATCTGTATTAGGGTTGCTATATAAGTGTATACTATCACACGAACCAGAGCACATGGATCGTCATCGTGATAATTGCATTTAGCGCATAGGGGTTTAGATCCCCCGTATGGCTTCTTGACACCAGTTCCGTGCAGTGAAAGGATCGACAGTGTTCGCCTCTTGTTTCTTTGTTGTTGGTTCTGAGTGATCCTGTGATGTGTCCTCAACACTGCATTTTACATCTTTCTGGTTTAGCAATGTGCGGATTTTCTTATCCATTAGCTCGGTTGCAATTTCAACTGCATCTTGCATTGTCTTTGGTTTAGACGCCACTACACTCCCATAAATCATGTCGGGAAGGCCACCAACATATTTTTCAATTTTATCAGATTCTTCGGAAAACATCCTCCCGCACAACAAAGCCAATTCCTGAAAGCGTTGGGTATAACTTGTCAAGTCGGTACCCTTCACCTTCAGATCCCAAATCTCCATTTCTAGTTTCTTGATCTCATTTCGAGGACAGTATTTGTTAGTCCATCATTTTCATGAGTTATTTCCAAGCATACCGTAACGGCATCAATGACCAACTGTCTTACATGAGTGCTCCCCATGTTAAGCAACAGAATGAGAGTGCCCACAGCTAAACTAGACTTGAGTTCTTAAATGTATCATTTGCTGATGTGGAAAACAGACTCCATCCTTTCAAACCATTAAGATAGACCGGCAACTCCTTCTGTGCCTTTGAAGTTTAATGGTTGACATTTGAGAAAGTCAGTGTAAGTACATTCACGAGCAGCTCGTTCTGTCCTTCTAACACTTGTTCCCGAATTATGGCTGTCATCGCCATTCGTACTTCTGTTAGCATCACGTTCTAGTCAAAAGCGCATAACGCCTTGAATCAATCATATGCCCTGAACTAGGGCATTAGTGACAGATGTGGTGTTGGTTGTTTCTGGGGCTGTGTTTAACCTCGTGGTTCATTTTGGTGCCATTTTCTTCAATCACAAGAAAATTTAATACCCGTTAGATTTCATAAAATCATAACCATGACATGACATATGCATGCTAAATAAAGTGAGATCACATCACACAGTGAAATATACAACTGAATTGTAATCAATAATGATATAACCAAATCAACATTCATTCACAACAAATTCGATTATAGACATGACATAATACCACCATTCCATATATAATTGGAAAACATACATGATTGGTTCAGATACAAAACGATCACAACGATTAGGTTACAAGATAAAAGAATATATACAACCTAAAGCCATACTAGCCAGGAGTTACCCTTAATACTTAGTAGGCTGTACAAAATAACTAGCCATAACAAAATCTAGGAACTGCTACCAGCCTCCTCCGGTAGCTCTGGCTGTGCAGGACCTTTGCCAGGTCCCTACTGTCTCTCGAACTCTGCCATCTGAGTCTGAAGTCTCTTTATCAGCTTTAGTGCCTTTGTGAGCTGCTTCTGCCTCCTATGATCTGCCGCCAGCATCTCTGTAATCACCGTCTGTCTCCTACGGTCTGCTGACTGTAACTCTCTAATCTGTGACTGCTGAGCTAACACTGTAGTACATAGCGACATAACCTCTGCATGCGCAAGATCACTCGCATCCATAGATCATCCTTAAGCCTATCTAGACATCCTAGCCTCAGTTTCCATGAGTCTAGCAGTACGTGCATGTGCACGCCTATCCCTAAACAACATGTTGAGCCGACCAGCCAATAGTTGTCGCCCAGACCACTCATCGTCCAACCTCGTATAAACCTTGTTTGTATCACGCCTAACCCTAGTCTCAAACTCTCTCATCCTCTGGCTAAGCTCTGTCACATCGGTAACTACTGGTGTCCCCTACATGGCCTCAACGATCTCATCCTAAGAGTCAGTGATCCCGTATCCAACATCTCTCTCTAGATCATGCCGATCTCCGACCTGATGGCAAACAAAACCATAGTCTGCCCTAAGACCTCCAGCCGGTCTAGCAGCAGCAGACGAGCTCTCTCCGATCTCGTATCTAGGACCAAGAGCGATACCTAACCTCTTTCGAGGTGGTAAGGTAACCTCGGGTCTGTCCTCCTTTATGGTCAGTAAAGAGTAAATGCAAGGGTGGTGTCCCTGATGATGGTGCAGCTGGTATGGTGTGGGAGAGTATGATAGGTGATGGTAATAGTAGTGAATAGGAAGTAGATGCGGCCTCGGCTCTCAGCCGGATCATAGTAGCTTGATAGCCCAACGGACGAATAGGACTATACAGTGGGGTGAAGGAATAACACCGCACTGGTGATGATACTGGTGAGTGATGATAGAATTGGTATCAGGGTAGTGTGATAAGGTATCTATGTGAAGTGGTGATGATCATGGATAGCAATGATGATGGTAGAGTAGATATAGCGAGAATCTGGCAATCCTCTGCTATCGAACCATACTGGTTAAAAGGTACTGAGCTAGAGTAGAAATCTTATCTGTCACAGCGATATGCAGGGTTGTGTGGTGGTGTGGGTCCGCAGACTCATCGTCTCAAACGCTGTGTCTCCTCCGCAGATGGGCCTGATCAGCAGCTGGTAAAGTAAACACACAGAGTCGCAGGGAGCTGGGTGTTCCTCCTCCTCCTCATCATCATCGGCCTCGATGTCAACCTCATCATCATCCTCATCATCCTCTGATGACTCATTCCACGCTCAAGGGTCCCTCCTCGTTATCCCCTCCTCTGGGTCCAACGCCTTCAGGAATTAGCTCTGGAACATAATCTGGTTACTGACGTGGGTGAGGCAGAGAAGGCAGTAGTTTTTCCTCAGCCGGAAACACCTCGTCCTCCTGTGGCATATACCAGATATACCGGCTCTAGGATAAAATCTGGTAGGGGTGGTGACTTTGGCTCCCTCGGGCCATGTATTGTAGTCGGTGATGGCGGAAGCTATAAGGCCGACCTACACATACGGTTCATCTAGCATCCTAAAGGTCGATCCCACGTGCTCAGGTCTAACCACTCCAAGTGTTCCAATGTCTGATAAGTCCTCAAAACGGATTGGATATCTTTCGTGTGTGGACCCCCGATTCTTCTAAATGTACAGACTGTATCTGAAAATCCAAATAGCTTAGATTAGTATTATATAAGACTCATATAGTAATATACATTTATATCATAACATGTATATCAATCAAGAATGACATGTAGTACCCAACAACAAATGCGAACAACTTAGTGTAATGTATGTATGTCCCGTACACACCCCTTTGGTACTAATGCAATGTTTGAAAATGGTTATAGTCCAGCAAAAACATTTGACCTGTTCTCTATAACTTTGGCTCTTGATACCAATCTATAACACCCCCAAATTGGGTCGCCAGTGGAAATAAGGGTCCAGGTGCGTGTTACTATCAATGATCAACAACAACAAGATATATATAAGAACGAACAAAAAAGGTCGTTTTAAACACGATAACATGGATTTAACAAAGTATTTGTTACATAAGCCCGAAGCTTCACTTGTTCACTTGTTCAAAATACAAAGATTTCTAGCCCATAACAGATATACAAAATGTAATGCGACAAAATTTTTAATGCATGATATCCAAATCAAAACCACCAATGTATCCCTTGCACCTCGTGCTTATTGACCTCCTGAAAAACAATGCTTAAACGTCAACAATAATGTTGGTTAATTCATAGGTAGATAAATCGTATATGGTAGGAACCATAAGATTTCCCAAGTGTATGATAAATGCAACAGATGCAGACATCATATAAATGTAATTATGTTGCCCTAAGCTCATGACACCTGAAGCTCGACAAAATGAATACCATATAAATGGCCTACATTGCCCGTGATGATTTTCTAACCCGCAACATCTATGTTTCCGAGACATGGTTATACTTCGTTTGCCTAATGATAGCTAACATGCCGCACGGAGGATGTCAATCCCAATAGATCCTATTCTATATGAACTATCGCGGCTCAAAATCCAGTAATTGACAGTTCATATAAAGGGCTCACTAGGTTTATCGCTACTTAGGCAACACGAAAACAATAATATAAAACATATCCACTTTGTCCCTATTAATAAAACAGGGTGCTTGTTTTCTTACTCCCAAAAACTTATAAAACAAACCAGTAAAACGGGGGGCTAAATGTACTCCCACCTTGATGTGAACGATATCAAGTATATCACAGAACATGCGTCACGGTAATAATCGAGTGCAACCTAAACCAATATAGTCGTCAATACTAATCCCATTGGGTAACTACTTCCATATAAAAATCTATATAGCTATCACCATCCTAATTGTTTTAGTGAAAATCATATTTATTAAATTAAAAACTTTATAAATAAACCTTTGGTAAAAATGACATAACTTTCACGTTTCAAGTCCGTTTCTTGCGTTTCTTTATGTCCACACATATTCGTATTAAAACGACGTATCAAATTATGACATTTTTGTATTTCATGTCCTCTGGTGAACAGTACTTTTTACTGTTCACATTACCCAACACGAAACGACACACTAACCAGTTATAAAGTATAATTTTTATAGTTTTAGTTGTCGTAAAACCTAAATTGTAATAACTTATCGTTTTAAAACCCGATTTTAAGCGATTTCCTTTCGAGCACAGTCTTTGGTAATTGAAAGGTTATCAAAATACACTTTTATACATTTGGGTCTGCTGATGAATAGTAAATTTTACTGTTCATAGTTTATAAAATTACTTTTATAAACTTTAATTATCGTAAACGCCGTATTTTATTCGTTTTAGCTCCGTTTTTAGTAATTCTTTCGAGCACGATCTCGTAATTGAAAGTTCTATTTATTCCTGAGATGAACAATAAATTTTATAAAAAATAGTTTTATAAAAGTATTTTTATACATTTTAAGTATATAAACTCGCGTAATTCATAACTTCTTCGTTTTTAATTGAAAATTTACGTTTCTTATTGTTTTGGAATCCTAAAAATATGTGTGATTTAATAAAAATACCAAACCTTCTGTTTGTAGAATTTTTATAACAAGTTTTTATAAAAATTCTTTTATAACTCCGTTATTATCGAAAACTCGTAAACTACGTATCTTTTTTCGTTATGTTAATATCGATTTTCAAGTTCCTTATAATGCCCGGAATCGCATGAGACGTATTATTTCATCATAAAAATTGTAATCCCCACTGATTGGAATTCGAAAACCACACAGCCCTTTTTTATTCCTTTATATAACTTAAATTATAAAACACTTGTTTTTTATATACTTTTAACCTAAATACAATACCTACAAGTTAGTCCACAACCCTTTATATCATATGTCATACATAAATAATGTCCCATAGGTCAAATATGGTGTCCTATGTAGTCCAAAAATCATCCTTAACAAGGCCTTAACAATCATAAACATCTAATAACTTTACTTACTAGTTTATACATATACATTTTTACACTTAAACCAACATGATACAATACTTATATTTCCTTCGTGACATGATATTTACAACCATATAACATGTGTAAGAGTATACAAAACAATGATTATAAGTACAAGTCCATTTTTACATGTTTAAAAGTCCTAAATGGTGATTTTTGCATAGAACTTATATACACATAAAATGATAAATGTAAAGACATAAAGAGTTTTAGGTAACCTTAGTGAGATGTGTGATGATGAACAACAAGAGCTAAATCCTTATTTAGCAACCAAACCCTAACTTGCAAGACTTGAAAACCCTAATTCCAAGTGAAACCCTAACTTTCCTTTTCCTAGCTTAAACCTTGTAAATGCTTAATCCAATCCTTCTAACCACCTTAGGTCATCTTAGGAATGATGTAGGAATGTCTATAAATGTTGTAGATTGATTTTGTATGGATTTGGTAAAGAATTAGGGGTGAGCCGTGGGTTGAGGCAAAAGAAAGAGAGAAAGAGTATGTTTTTCACTTTGAAAATGATATGTGTATGTGTTTACTTGCAAGTGTAAGTCCTATATCTACAAGTGGTTAGTCAAGAGAACTATTAGGAGTACAACACAAGATGAGTAAAACATGGAAGTCTTCTTGGTCAAGGTATTCATTGCCTTTAAAGCATAAGTCTTTACAGTTGTTGAATGTACAACAATCCAAGACTTTGAGATATATTTCTTGTGTATATCTCTATAATCCGGCATGTATGCCTAAATATGATGATATTTAGTAATTTTAGGTATTTGATACAATTGTGGAGTATTTGTTGAAGCTAGAAAAGTTTTTTGGGTGGTTCCTCCGGGTATCCTAAAACGTATTTAATCGCAAACGTAAACCGACATTACGTGACACCAATAAAAATAAAATGAACAAAGTTAATAATTACCTCAAATAATTTACTAAACACTTCTTGATGTAAACAATTATCGTTTGATGCGCCGTTTACATTGAATGATCATTTGTAGCTTACGCATTTAACTTAAACGTTTACGATTTAAAAGCAAACCGCAAACTAGTAAAAAACCTAGTAATTTATTGATGTCGCAAATGAACCCTAAACCACATGGTGTTATAGATGAGTTTATGGGGGAACTCACATTTCTTTTTAGGATTACAAGTACAACAAAGGACGATGGAATCAGCATTAGCCAAGACAAATATTGGCTGACATATTGAATAAGTTTGATTTTGCCACTATAAGATAGAAAGCACTCCAATAGAGACAAATAAGAGCCATTGGTATGAGGAAGAAGCAAAGTTATAAGATGTTCATTTTAATAACAGATCAATGATTTGATCATTGATGTACTATAACAGCTTTTTAACGGCTACATAATGTTTGCGTTGTCTTGGCAAGGTTCTAAATTACCCCAAAGACTCACATATTCACCTATGGAGAAATTTTTAGAACTTGAAAGGTCCAACCTAAATTGGGCTCTGGTAATCAGTAAAGATACACCATTTGACTTGGAGGCTTTTTCTGATAGTTATTAGCTAGAGCTTAGCTTTGACAGGAAACCCACAATAGGAGGTTATTAATTCTTGAAGAAGATTGATTTCATGCAATGCCAAAAGGCAAACTGATAGTTGCCAACTACTTATGAGCAAAGTGATGTTGCTTGCTGCTAATTGTTTGTGGCCAAGTGTTATGGATTCAAAATCAAATCTTGATTATGGGTTCAACTTCAGGGAAACACAAGTTACAATGATAATGAAAGAACCATTTGTATTGTAGAAAATCCAATGTATCACTCTAAAAACCACGCACATAGAGATTAGGCACCATTTCATAGAGATACTTAAGGAAAAAAAAAAAAGATGTTGATTCAAGTGCTCCAAGATTCACACAAGATCATCAATGTTCAGATCTTCTTCACAAAGGCTTTGATGTTATTAGCGGGTTTAACCATTCTAATTTCTAACACTGGATTACTCATCTCTGAAGTATTAGTTTGAGGGGAGGGTTAATTAAGAATATATGCAAGGGTAATGTGTAAACATTAATCAGCAGTGGTGAAGGTCCAGGAACTACCCCACTGATGCCCCAACCACAACCACACCTGCTCAACACTCTAATAAAGAACCAATCACTGTTTTAATCATCATCTCAACCCAAAAAGACCCACAAACCTAGGCAAGCCAAAAGGATCACTAAGATATCTCAGTCTAAGTGGACCTATTCACCTTGTTGCAAATAAGACTGTCTATAAGGAGTGGGAAGACAGAATAGAAAGGGCTGCCACTACTGCTCTCTTCTAGAGCAGGACAGTGGTACCTAAATAGGACCCCAATCAGAGTCCAACACTTAATGAGACTTTTCCTTAGGACCTGGTTTAGTTATGGTCCCAGGTGGCAAGTACCAGATTAGGGCTATGTTGCAGATGCTCAAACAAGGGTTTGAGGCTGGCAATCTAAAAGACCAATGATCCACCTATCCAAGAGTTAACACACTTGGAATGGGGAAGGACAGTATAAACTAATGTAAATGATGGCACATTGTACAAAACGTCTGAATTGTGAAAAAAGAAAAGAAGAATTACTGAGCTGTAAAATAGAATGAGAGATTGTGAAATAAAAATAGAAAGAAGTATTATAAGAAAAAAATTGAGCTAAAAGTGAGTAAAAACAAAAAGAGAATGTGTGCATGAAAACATATAGATTGTTTTCAGGGAGAAAAAGAAAATAAGAGATATTGTGAGTTTAAAAAATCAGAAAGAGAGCTTGTGACAATTAATATTTAATGATGGAAATGCTTTTTATAATGAATTAAAGTTAATGCCTGGTACTCAATCTTATAAGATGTTAGCTTTAGGTAAATACAGCATGTATACATTAATGCTCTTAAGCTAATTGATGCTGTTGAGTTTACTGCTGTCAGATTACTTACTACTGTTATGAAAATTAATGCTGGTTAGGCAAAACTTAATACTCTAGGCCTAACATAGTGCTGACAGTTTAAGTTAATGTTCCAAAAGAGGGTGATTTTATAATACTTTTCGATTCAGGGTTTCATTCGATCTTTATTCGATTTCAAATCATTCAAACGCACTCTAAACGTAAACCCTAACCAATTTCATCTTAACATCATCAAAACACAAAACACTGTCAAGCCTAACTTTTTGCCAACACTCACAAAGATGGTCGCAATTCTTTGGAAACACCTACTGAAAGTAACAACGGGTTTCATGAAATTATTAATTTTATGAATGCTAACCAAATTCATTATGCTTTAACTGTCAATCCTACTATCTACACATCTTGCATTGAATAGTTCTGGGCAACAACAAAGGTAAAGACGGTTAATGGAGAACGTCAGTTACAAGCCCTAGTTGAGAAGAAGAAGGTGGTCATCACAGAGACAAGTATTAGAAGTGATCTTAACTTAGAAGATGCAGGTGGTACTGATTGTTTGCCAACTGATACTATCTTTGAAGAACTGAGAGGATGGGGTATGAAAACCTTCTCTTCTCCAAAACTTACATTCTATAAAGCTTTCTTTTCTCCACAATGGAAGTTTTTGATACATACCATTACGCAATGCCTTAGTGCTAAGACCACTGCATGGAATGAATTCAGTAGCACTATGGCCTCTGAATCATATGCTTGGCCACAAACCAAAAATTTAACATGTCCAAGTATATTTTTGATGCTATGGTAAAGCACTTAGAGGGAGGGGTTAAATTTCTGATGTATCCATGATTTGTACAAGTGTTTATTAATCAGTAGCTTGTGATATGTCACTTCACAAAGACTTTATGTTAACCCTCAGCACACGAAAGAAAATCTTTGCCAACATGAGAGAGAAGAAGGAAAATGAGATTCTTCTGGAAGAGTAACGAACCAACCAGCCCCTGTTTTATAATAATATGTGCAAGATAATCAAGAAATGGTGTAGATTCAGACATCCTACTGATTCTTCAACAGACAACCCATTACTACTCAACCATTACATCTAAACCCCCAGAAGAAACAGTCAAAAAGAAGAAGTAGAGAAAGACATTAAGTTTCTAAATCTAGTGCTTCTTACAAGAACCTATGACTAAAAAGGAGAGACCAATGTGGATTTTGGCCTAAACATTCCATGATCCATCTCAAAGTGTGTGAGGGGGGGGGGGGGGGGGGTGGATAGAAATGCAACTTCATGAATTAATAACCTTTGAACCAAATTAATCTGATAGAGTTCTTCGCCTTGGAGAATACAAAGACAACTCAAGTTTAAGAGATAGCCCCATTTGAAAATAGGGTTGAAGAAGCTTGAGAAAGCACGCCACACGAAAATCATAAGGTTCAAAAGATTGTACAGGGTTGGTACCACAAGGAGAGTCAAATTTAAATCCTCAAAATAATGAAGGTTTGGGTAATCAGGAGGATGCATCCAAATAGGGGAGGAGTATTGAAGACATTGACAAAGATGCTGAAGTTTCTTTAGTTAATGAAACTCAGGGGAGATCAGATGATACAAAAAGGTTTGATACAGATGCTCTTATTAGTGATGAAGTTTTTGCTGAAAATGATATGACTGAAAAAGAGCATGATGTGATACCTAAATGAGTTAAGTGCTGTTGCGAATACTTACTAAGACTACTCTAGCTGTATTACTCAATTCCTAGTTGGTACTAGCTGAAAAATAGTTACTAACTAACTTTCGCAGAGTATAAAACTAGTACTTGCACCCTTTTAGACTATTGCAGTGTTCACCACCTGTTATAACTGAAGTAAGATTGACCCTCGCTCAAACATTGGCTAAAATTAAAGAGTGCAAAAATCTAAGGTTGTGATACAAGATCCAGTCAAAGTATAGTCACATACAGCACCTTCACAATTCCTCAAGCTAAAGGATTACATTTAGATATTGCTGGTGAAACCACAACAAAACACCGAAACAACACAGTACTTCTTCAAGCATTAAGGATAAAGGGAAAGCTAGATGGGTTGAACCTGAAGTTCCTTTGAATAAAAAGGATCAAATAAGGATTGCTGAGAGCTTGTGGAAGGCAAGATCTGAGAAAAAGAAGCAGCAAGGCTTGCAAAGAGCGAAAATTGAATTACAAGAAACAAGCCACTTTAGCAAAATTAAGAATGGGACAATGAACAAGCAAGATGGATGCTGACCTATGATCTATGTAAAAATTTATAGGAGCTAAGATCACGGTGAATTGACTATTAAAGAAAATCAAAATTGTTTATGGACTCAATGAATGAAAAGATAAACCGCTTTGCTAAGTTAAGAGCAAAGAAGAAGAGAAGAAAGCCTTACCAAAAGGTCCAAAGAAGGAATCAATGAGCACTTATATGAAAATATGGGTGGATTACTCATAACCAACCAGATGAAGATAAGAGTTATGAAGAAATCCAAAAGGCTTTTGATAAGACAATGGGTTGGATAAACAATTTTAAACCCATAGATTCTAAAGAAGTAAAAAGCAGTGAAAAGAAAGTTGAAGGCAGCAGAAAGAAATCAATTGGTAAGAAAAGAGCAGGGAATTGAGCAGAAACAAGAACCTTCTTCCAAAAGTGACAAAGAATGGAGGATATAAAGAGACAAGATTTGATCATGAATGAAGTTTGAAAGAAATATGAAAGCTGAGATGAAAAAGCATATGGAGATAGTTCAAGATGATAAGGAAATAACAATTGATGATATACCTCTAGCTACCAAACCTCTAATGATTGTTGAATATAAGATTGTTAAAGAAGGACAGAAGGGATTCTATCACTTATAAGACTTATGTAAGTTCAAATAGAATTCATTAATGATTAAGATGCTTCAAACATTAATAGAGAAGACTTAGAGACTCTCTGGAAGTTAGTAAAAACTAAACATGGGAATACAAGGCAAGAGGATGATTATGAAAGAGTGTTCTAGGGTGATTTGAAAGTAATGTTTGAACCTGACATAAAGAGTGAAGTATGGAGGAGTCTATATGGATACAAAGTGAATGTTATTGAAAAGCTGTTGATTCTTGTGGAGTGCACTTTGTGAGATTAAAAATCTACCACATCTTTATGTTAGTGAGAAAGATATCCCCTCACCCAATACAATCACAATGTGCTCAACAAGAAACTTCAAGCTGATCATTAGAATGAGATGTGCTATTAACTACTCAAGCTCATGAAAAAGCAGGAAAATGGTTAATGAAGTGTTTGAATGCATCCTTCTGATAGTGATGAAGACTTTTAATGAATAAACTTGAAGATTCAGAAGATAAACATCAAATATTAGGGGAGGATTGTTGGGATTTAAAGACTTCAAGATGATTTTTAGAGTTAATACTGCTCAGGTATACATAATAACTGTTGGGTGATACTAATGACAATTTATGCTAAGTATTTAGTTAACCGGTATTATAAATTTATACAACTTAGTATAATATTTATTACGTCTGTCATACAAAAGTATAGTACTTTTAAGTATATGCTATCACTGCTAGAGTAAAGTTACAACTGCTAGCATAAAGTTAGTACTGCTAGTGTAACTTAGTACTGCTGATGAAGAATGAAGAAAATATTCTAAGTATTTACTACTGCTTTTGATCAGTTAGTGCTACTAGTTCAAAAGTTAATGCTGCTGGGTTTAAACTGCTGAAAGATTACAACTGCTTGGAAAAGTTACTATTGTCAAATGGATAAAGACAAGAGAAAAGATTAGAGAACAAGAATACTTACAAAGATAAGTATTGAGTTATTTTTATAAAAGATATGTATAAGTTATTTGTTTAAAAGATCATGATAACTTAGGAAAGTATTATAAGCCTTGTAGGACTCCTTGGTGTATAAAAGGAGGTCCTAGGGTATAGAATTTAATGTACCAAAAATGAGTCATTGTCATAGCTTCAAGGTTCTTGTAACCCTAATACTTTTGAGTATTCGTATTTAATATATTGAGGCTGAAAGTTTGATAAACTGTTTGTCTTTGATAAAAGAAAAGAAACAATAGCTAACGACACACGCTGGTAGAATTTAAAAAATGAATTCCTAATAAAATTGACTTGAAGATTTTGGTTCCTATATGATGTTAGCTTTAAGTCTTCAAGACAGGATCAACACTTGAAGAGTTATGGACCTGGAAGTACTGATATTGGGCCAACCCAGTGACAAATTAGTATCTAGTTTGTAGTTTGTACAATCAGATAAGAAGGCTTTGCATAACTACATATATTGCATGTCCTTTCCTATAGAGAGTGATTGAATGCTGCTACATACCAATACTGCTTTAATAAGTATTTAAGCTAATTCTTGATCTAATCTGTCATTAATTTTCTATTGGAATTTTGTATTAGCAGTTGTGCAGTGATAAATATACAATTATACTAAAAAGCAGGGAGTCGGGACAAACAATGAGTCGGGCATCTAACGTTATTTGTAAGGCAAACTGACAAAATCAGAAGTCACGGTCTCCGTTCAAACAGAAGCACCATTTTTATTTGAACTGTATCGTAAAAAAAGTTAATTACTGATATTCTAACTACAACATCTAGACTAAAATAACATTTGATTATTATATAAGTATACCTCCAGGGGCCAAGAATGAGACCAACAACTTGACGAAGCTTATCAATTTTGTAGTCTGCATAGTTATGCGTTTAATTAATGGCCTAACACAACCTGCTCACCGCTCCTCAAATCGTGAACCACCAATTTTAAATTTCCTAAAAACACCATTTTCTGCCTACAGGGAGTTTCTTTCTGCTTACAGGGTGTTTGTTTCAGCTTATTTGTGTTTCATTCAGCGTGCCCATTTGTAAGAGGAATGCAATGAGAACTTTTCAATATCTCTTATTCATTAAGAACTAGAGTAAACACGAACCTGTGAAATGTGCTTGAAAATTATCCCCCACTCTCCTAAGCACAACATTCGCAAATACCTGCAAATCACACACCATTACTTTCTGTTCAACACTTGATTTTTATTAATAAAAAGGCAACTAAATGCTATAAAACTGTATATATACTGTAATAAATCGAATGAGGTTACAATCCTTTTATTTTACATACCCGAATAGATATATAAGTGTAAGTGTTGTAATTTCATGATATATAATTACCAATTGAGACCCGTAAAGTTGTGAAACGCGTGAAATAAACCAATAACCACACACAAAAGAAGAGGCGGGTTAGCTACACTTAACATAACCCATGGCCAAAAGTCTCTTTAACAGACTGAGCTCACGTGTCAAATTTTACTCAGCTCACCCGCTGTTTTAAGTTTAGTGTAGCCAATTTATAATTCAAAACCTCTTGCATAATAGAATGTTTATTTGTATTCAAACTAGGCATGTGTCATACGTAATATGAAAAAATAGAGCGGAACCGTAAAAAGCTAACATACCTGTGAGTATCATAATATCAGCACGCCACGTAGTAAGCTCTTGGCCGAAAGACTTTTGACGATTCTTCATCTCCATCCTATAATACGCCAGCTAAACCGCGGTTTCGTGCTCCCTCACTTGTATCACAATAATGCGTAAATATTGTTGAAACCGTAACAATCTATATATATGCAAAAATATTGAAGTTTGCTCGATTTTGTATGCGATCTTTCGGGACTGAAACTAAAGTAACAGTTGGATTTACTTTAGTTAATATTATGTGAGATACATAATAATAACTAAAGTAACGATTGCCTTTAGTTCCAACGCTATCGCTCATTATCATTCCTTTTCTATACCCTTTTATTGACCCAAACACACCTTAACTGTTGCTGCAACTTGACCTAAACACACCTTAAAGTGCTGTAGAAAACAGTTGCAGCAGCCGTAACCAAACACCCCTTAAAGTTGTACATTTGCGGCTGTCAGACCCAAACACCCATAAAAATGCAGTTGCAGCAATCATACCTGATAGTTTACAATATACTTACGATATACATAACTAAAGTAATAGTGATCTTTTTTAGCATCAAGGGGACATAGATCTATAATATCTAATACGTGGAGGTAGTGAGGTACATGATGTAACACCCCCAAAAATCAGGACAACGCAGCGGAATGGTAACATTTGGGGTGCTACTTCAGGGCACAAAACACAAGTCACGGAAAACGACCTCAAAAGAGACGTTTTAAGATAAATTTCACATTTGTTATATTAAAATCAGAGTTTACAAATTATTTAATGGTACTCAAATTATTAAGCGTTCAAAAATATATATATCCGCGCGACTCGAATGCTCCCAATGCTCCACTAGCAAAATAGTAACCTGAAAATACATGCTAAAACGGTCAACATAAAGTTGGTGAATTCATAGGTTTAAGTAAAAGCAGTGTTGAAATAATTTAAGAAATGTCTTTGTAAGAAAAGTAGCGTTACAGTATTTCAAAGTGTTATTTCCGAAATCCAAGTAGTGATTCAGTAAATCAAGTAATGTTTAGTAGTGGACCACAAGATCGAAGTAATGGTGGACTAAGTACATATTCCGAAGTCCAAAACAAGTAATGTAGACAAGAGAAACACATTCATCAAGTCTAAGTATATAAGTATTATTGCACTAAGCTCATGACCCCGAAGCCTTAACTAGTTTGTGCCCCAAATGTATAGGATGCTTGCCAACAACCTAAAAGTATTCTCAATGTTAAATGCACCATGGTCAACTTGTGACCAGAAATTCCAGGTGGGGATTGTCAGTCCCGATAGATCTATCCACAACACTCGCGCTCACTACAATAGCAATTGACGGTTCATGATATAGTAGGGACTTAATTGGCAATAGTGGTAACTTAGGCAATAATATTCAGGCAGTAATCTGGATAGCATACAGTTTAAAACACTTTGAAAACACTTAGAAAAACACTTGTGTCCAATAGTAAAATAAGCAATGTAATTCACCCCTTAGAGTTTGTAAAACAATTAAGTAGTAAAAAGGGGGCTATGAACTCACCTTGAGTACTGATAGTCCAATAATCACAGATAAAAATGTCACGCAAAACGTTTGATGCAACCTATTTAAATTAAGGTCGTATAAGTACCGAGTACTTCAATTTATAACATTCAATATAATATTATAGTAGTTACGTCGTGCTATCGTTCGGGCTATCATAATTAAAGAGGTCATGACATGACGTTCGAGGAGTTAGGATACTTTAAATCGTAAATCCAACAACATCGTCGATACGCCATCCGAAGAGGCCTCATTATGAAACTCCCTAGTAATATAGCACTTTGATAACCACTCAATATTCTATATAGCATAATCACCGACTAATCGTTTTAGTAAAATAATATTTATAAAGTGAAAACGTTTATAAATATACTTTTCGTAAAAATGACCTAATTTGGTCGTTTTAAGCCCGTTGCTCGCGTTTCTTACGTCCACGTCTTCGTAGTAAGACGAGCGATCAAAATATTACATTTTCAAGTTTTTAAGATTCTGTGATGAATAGTAAAATTACTGTTCATAACAGCTCGTTTGTCGTTTTAGGCTTTAATTAGCGTAAACTTGTAATCGTAATAACTTATTCGTTTTAATCCCGATTTTAGTGATTCCTTCGAGTACGTTTTTGTTATTAACAGAGGTATTATATTTTATAAAGTTGGGTATGCTGATGAATAGTACTTTTTACTGTTCATAGTTTATAAAATTACTTTTATAAACTTTAATTATCAAAAACATCGTAGTTTATTCGTTATAGTTCCGTTTTTAGTGATTCTTTCGAGTACGATCTCGTAATTAAAAGTTATATCATATATTAGATGTTTTTTAAAATGAAAGTTGATGTCATGAATAGTAACTTTTATAAAAATAGTTTTATAAAAGTATTAACTATCGTAAACTTGTAAATGGCGTATTTTCTTCGTTATTTAAAAAACCTTGTTTTTACGTATTATTTATTTTGTAGTTTATTATTAAAAACTCTGTGTTACCATTTTTTACATATGTGGTAATTTTAATATTATCCCAATTTTAATCATCCCTAGTCTTTGTAAATTTTTTGTAACAAGTTCAACCTTTTACTTTCATCTGTGTTCATTATTATTTACATTACGAGATAACTTTAAAACCCTAATTTGTTCCTTAAACTACTCGGTTTATACTTAAACCATAAGGTCAACATCATTTATCAGATCTATTTTCCCATGATATTTATAAACATGAGGGACATGAGAATAAGTGTATAAATTGATAAACTCAAATTAAAAACCATTTTACACATTTAAAGTCATTATTGGTGATTATGGCTATATTTAAATGTAATTACATATAATCATAAGAAATAAAAGTATAAGTTATTAGGAAAACCGTAGTGATGATGTATAGGATGTAAAATGAATGCTTACACGTGTTTAGACTTATATCCAAGCTTTCAAGATTATAACCCTAGATTAGGTTTCCAAACAACCCCTAATCTTTATTTTTCTTTTTTAATACTTGCAAAGGGTGAATCAAGGCTTGAATATGACTTAATAACATCTTTAGGATTGAGTTAAAGGGTTGTATAATCTTAGAAAATCAAGTGTGGATTTTGTGTGTGGTTATTTGTGCCGTGAGTTTTAGGGTGTAAAGAGAGGAAGAAAATATGAATTTCGATGTAAAGTGGATAAGGTTATTGTTTACTATGATTGCATGGTATTTATAGTAAAAATATCTTCTTAACTTAACCATGGTTACTTTCTAACCCTAGCTCATGGTTAATAAATCAAGTTGATAAAGGTGTAAGAGTACTTTCCTTTAATATCTAGATATTAAGTAAAGTTGAAAAGTCTTGGTTCTATCTAAGAGATTTCGGCATAATACATATTATATGTTGATGTTATATTTGTCATTTTGGGTTTGGGTATAAACAGTGGGTATTCAGATTAGGCTTAGTAGGTTTTAGAACTTCCGGGAATTGCCTAAACGCATTTTATCGTGAAACGTAAGCATTTTACGTAGCCAAATAAAATAAGATGGACAAAGTTATTAATTATCCTCATAATAATCATATAACACTTGCTTGATGTAAACATTTAATTGTTTAATGCCCGTTTACATTGTATGATCATTTTCAGTCTATGCGATTTAGCTTAACGATTAAAATTAAAAGTGAACGCGTATGAGAAAAAAAATAAATAGTGAAATTAAATAGTATTGTAAATGACCTGAAAAATACGGAATGTTACACATGAAGGTGAGATAGATCGGGTTTTTTGTCATGTAGGAGCTCATAAGGAGTTTTTACATGGCGGCGCCGTATAATGGATCGGTTTTGGGTGTAACATGCGGTAGCGACTGCCTTGGCCCATAGAAATAAAAGAGCTTTTGCGTAGATTAACATTGTTCGAGCGGCTTCAACAAGAGTATGATTTCGCTTTTCAACGACACCATTTTGTTAATGTGCTGATCGGTCAGTACAATGTAAGTGTTCATTGAGAAGATACATACACTCTCATAAATAGCTACTACAGAAGTTTTTGATTGTATTTAAACTCAGTTCCTATAATCTGTACGTGACTGTTCATGCCAGGCATAATTTCAAATCTAGTGTCTTGTTTCATCTATCTTTAGAAACTTATAATTATGAAATCTGAAGAGCTTCATCTTGTGATGTTAGTAAATGTTTCACCCATGTATTCATCATGTCGAGTTATTGATGTATACTCTTATTAGATGTAATATCTTGTACCCCCCCGTCTTGACCTTGAGAGATTTTGATCATCTTAGTCATTTATTAATAGTTACATATGCAGAAATCCAACTGTAAGTGGCCCGCTCAAGATTCATGGTGTAAGAGTAACAAAAGAATAAGAATATTGTTTTCCTGATCGAGTGTGCTGAATTCATATCTTTGGTTACCGATCGCGATTGTTTGTCTGCGTCATTATTGTCCCATAGCACCATTGACGAACACAGATGGATCACTCTTTTCTAATCCCTCATTTCAATTTCTTGGAGAACTCTTACCGAGCCACCCATTTCTCTTCGCACAAAACTGATTAACTCCAGCTACCAATGCTTCAAATGTGATACAATCGTCGGTCCCTATATGACCATTACAAAGATTTTGGTCTCTTGATGCCTTTAGATAAGAGTACTAATTGGAGGAAGACGCTTATCATTAGCCCACAACTAAATTTATAAAGATTGGTTTACTCAAGATCCTGAGAGTAAATCAACACCTTCCACATTACGAACAAAGCACGCGTGTTTTCTGAAAGCTACTTCAAGATCTGAGTCGCAGAATTGACCAACAAAGAATAGATTGTGTCCTAATCCTTCCACATAATAAACCCTTGAAATTGTGATATTCCCTATCTGATAGTCACCATACTCCATAATCGTTGCAATCTGGTCATTACTGAACTTGACAGTACCGAGAAAACTTATGAACGAAATTGGTGAGCTGAGAGCGATCTCCGGTCATGTGCTTTGAGCATCCAGAGTCCAAATACCATAAAACAATTTGGACAACCTGAGATTGATAGAAGAAGAAGAAGATGGAGCAACTGAAGTATTGGATCCCCAAGATGTACCAGGTTCTGATTTGTTAGAAATAACAGATTTTGCAATCTTAGGTTTGCTAATAGAACCTTTAGTCTTAGGTACTAAGGTCTCCTATTATAAACCTTAGTTACTACAGATTCTTGTGCAACTACTTCTAGAGGAATGGGTTCCCTAAGAGGCACTTTATTAGTGGTTGTAATCCTAGTTAAAGGGCACGCATTTCCAACTAAAGTGAAAGTCCTTCATGTGGGTCTCCAGTTATATCCAATTTTAGTAAACACTTTTCCTGTAGGTTTCTATTCTTCTTTCTTTTTAGCTTTCTTAACAGACTTAGATTTGGAACTCGCATTCATATGAGAAACAAATTCAAGAAAGCATAATTCATGTCTAGCATCAAACATAAAACTATTACATTTGTAACAGCATGTAGTCATTAATTTGTGTTTAAATTTTAGAATGCATGATCTTAGCATTTCCAGATGGTTCAGCAATACAATTTGGTTTATTCAAACAAGACTTAACTATCCTAGAGTGGTCTTCTACTTTATTCTTTTTCTGGGTACTACTTGAAATATGCAAGATCCTATCATTCTTTGTATTGTCTATAGACTTTGACCTGCTAGATTTAGTAGACCGGCTTACGCCTGTAGAAGTTGACCCAGAATTATTAGTGGTCTATTTGGTCTTTGTTTGGGAAGAGCCGAACTATTTTTAGGATGTGCTTGATGATATGATGGGTTCAGTAAACCTAACTGTTTTCTTTTGTTGATGGCGTGACATCAATAATTTCTTCACTAGGTTTGTGAATTTTATATTAAGCAAGTATCTCCTAAATATCCTAAAAATATTGAATAGCTAGCCATACTTACAGGCAGAGTAAGATGCACCATCTAAAGGGTTTAGTGATTTAGCTTGTTCAACTATCTCCCTAAGAATGTAGTTGTTCATAGTGTGTCTTAATGGTAGTATATGTGAGTTTCCCTATTATTCTTATCCTTAGGAGCAAAAGTTACTAGGTCAAGCTTATACATTCCTGGAGCAATAGTGGTAGCATTTGACACTTGGGCAGCATTGTCGACTATGTCTTTTCCTTTGAATTTCCTAAGATCATTTTTAATGCTGTTATGACAACAACTTTTTCTTGAAGTTGAGCATTTAAATCAGTAATTTCAACAGACTTTTGATTTAATTGATTAACCAAAGATTCAGCATGTTCTTTAGCATGAACACATGATGGTTTAATTGAATCATAGAGTTGTTTAAAGTCTATTTTAAATGCTCATTCTCAGCAATTAGTTTTGCCACCCTATGTTCCAATTCTATGTTATGGTCTCAATCTCATCTATGTCCTTTTTCACACTGTTTGTGGTGGAAGTTTCATTCAAACGTTTAATGTTTGCCTTTAACTTCTCGATTGTTGTCTCTTTTGCTTGAAGCTAAACTTTCAAATTGTTCAATTCAAACAATTGATCAAATGAAGGTTCAGTTTGGTTCACAGACGTGTTATTCTTTTGAAAAATTTCTTTATTGAGTTGCATTGCAGGTTCAAGAGAAATGCAGTGTTTTTAAAGTTTAGAAAATCTTTTCAAAAGCCTATTATACTCATCTTTTTCAACCATGTTGTGTTGTTTGATAAGCTCAGCTTTGAGTTCGAGACACTTATTGCACATTTCCACATAATTCACAAAATCATTCAAAGCAACAGAAGAATTCACATTCACAGAAGTATTCTTTTCCATACGGATATAGTTAAACAATTTCACAATATCTTGAGAAATGATTTGATCCAAGAGTCGATCGTTTTCGATCAAAAAAAGTTTCTTTTGAATTTCAAAGAACTGTTTGTTACATGTATGTTTGAACACGCAGCTTCATTACCGTTACCTTATTTTAAAAGATATATATCAAAACATGAATAGTTCTTTTAAGGTCTTTACATGGAATTGTTTCTTTTAGAAAAAACAGGATTTAGTGTGCTAAAACCCCATTCCCCTTCTGTTAAAGCATAGGGTGTAATCCGCTTTTTCACCACATTGTCAAATTTGGCCAAGATGGTATTTAAGCTTTTTAAGGCTTTTATTAACCAGGCTTACCTTAGGAAGTTCCCGAGGAGCCTTAATTTTGACAGGCGAAGAAGCAGATTGGTCAATAATTAGGTGTAAAGCTTGTTCATCAGACAATTCTTGTTATGGGACAAAATGTTTACCAAAATCTTTTGGATCGACTCTCTTCTTCAATCATCAAAGTCTCTTCAGAATCAGCAATTAAAATCACATTGGTTTCCTTAGTAATAACATTACTGTCATACAACATTGGCCTAATCTGCTGAGCTTTCTTAAGATAGAAAGGATTTTGAAAACCAAGAGCTTGTTTCAGGTTGTTATCATAGAAAACTTATGGTTTTGTTAACATATGCACAATTTGCGCGGATTGACCCATTTTACAAACAATGTTATCCAGTTCTTTAACTTTCTTTTCCAAAGCAATTTCTATATCAATATTCTTAGGGATAATTGTGTTTCGGGTTTGCAGTTCCTGGTTGTTGTTGTGGTTTATTGTTGTAGTTAGTGGGTTTAATGTGTATTTGGTGTTTCCTTTGAGGTTGTCTTCCCATTTCCTTTTAATTACTTATTCACTAATTCCTAGCAGCCTTACCCTGAACTGATGCTCGACCAATGCACGGTCCATGTGATTGCCTCATGCAATCGCAGCTTAAAGAAAATCATATATCCTTTGATTCCTTCAGAAACCCAACGAATGTATTTCCAATCTTCTTGCTTTCATGGGCACAATTCAGGACACATCAGAACTAGTTCATGAAGCGATGCTATAAAGCCTCGATATCAGTCTCCTTTCATAGTCAGTCCAAGCTCTTGCCCAATCTTTTCGATTTCGGTTGCTGGGCAGTATTCAGTCGCATCATAGCTATCACGTTGCTCCAGACTGATTAGCATTAAGCGAGTCCAAAGTCTGAACAATTCCGTTCCACCAGGTAGGCGTCGACCTCGAACGTGCACATAGCAAACTGTCTACTTTGTCACGTCAGCACAATTGCAAAATCTCAAACACTTGCTCTATCTTTTCGAACCAACGTTTCAGTCCGACTACGCCTTCAGTCCCCTTGAAAGAGTGAGGCTTGCAGTTCATAAATGTCTTATACGAACATCCATGCATCTCTGGCACAACAGTCCCTCCAGTATTTGTTGATCCAGATCCACCAATATTGTTTGAGTCAGCTCTAGTCTTTTCATATTTTTCAATGGCTTTGGCCACATGACTCCTTTCTTCCAACAATCTTACCTAACGGATTTCTTCTTAAATCTCCTGGGCGGCATGATTCTGGAAACATACGTGTACAATTCGTTAAGAATTTGTAAAGGTATGCAGAGTTATGGCATATGATAATGATGGAGAAAAGGAAATAGAAGGATGATGTAAATAATCATGAATTACTCAGGGTATATAATTGACTGATAGAGATAGATAATGATATGTCAAAAGATAGATCGGAAAAGATCGAATTAAACCAATATTATATATATAAGGTTATATATAAGGCAATTATGATAATCAGAAAACAGTAAGATCGGGGAATAACGACGTGCGTGGATATCGAATAGTGATGAAGGATTCTGTAAATTTGAAAATGAAAGAAAAGAAAATCTTTAAACTTTGTAGTTATAGACTAGGTTTTGAAAATGACCCAGTTCCCTATAACCTTGGCTCTGGTACCATCTGTAACACCCCCAAAATCAGGTAGCAGCGGAATAGTAACATTTGGGAGTGCTACTTCAAGACAACAACAAGAGATAGAAATACCAAAAATGGACTTTTTAAGTTAATAATTTCATTTATAGCAAATATCAAGTTAATACATTAGGTCCCATAAGTTTTTGATATCATAACACATCCAAAAAACATACATTAACAAAATCCAAAAGATGACTTAAGTATTATGAACAGTACAAAAGTTGCATATAATTAGATACAACACAGCATCCACTTCATTGATATCCCGCCACGGCTACCCCTTCAGTCTTCATACCTAGGACCTAAATTTACCTCTAAAAGACAACACAAAGTTTGAGTGAAATAATAGTTTTGTTGGTAAATTGGTGGACCACAAGATTTCGATGTAATAATAACTCTAAAACACATTTAAGTAGTCCCAAAACGTTTATTATTGCACTAAAGCTCATGAAGCGCCGAAGCCTTAACGAGTTTTGCCACCAAAAAGTCTAGGATGCTTTGCTGCCAACAAAAACCCCCTGAAAAAGTATTCTCAATGGTTAAATGCACCTGGGCAACTTGACCAAAATTCCAGTGGGGATTATCAGTCCCGATAGATCTATTCCACAACACTCGCGCTCACACAATAGCAATTGACGGTTCATGATATAGTAGGGACTTAATTGGCAATAGTGGTAACTTAGGCAATAATATTCAGGCAGTAATCTGGATAGCATACAGTTTAAAACACTTTGAAAACACTTAGAAAAACACTTGTGTCCAATAGTAAAATAAGCAATGTAATTTCACCCCGTAGAGTTTGTAAAACAGATAATAGTAAAAAGGGGGCTATAAACTCCCTCCCTTGAGTACTGCTAGTCCAATCATCACAGATAAAATGTCACGCAAAACGTTTGATGTGCAAACCTATTTAAATTAAGGTCGTATAAGTACCGAGTACTTCAATTTATAACATTCAATAAAATCTTATAGTAGTTACGTCGTGCTATCGTTTATGGCTATCATAATTAAAGAGGTCATGACATGACGTCGAGAGGAGTTAGGATACTTTAAATCGTAAATCCAACAACATCGTCGATACGCCATCCGAAGAGGCCTCATTATGAAATTCCCTAGTAATATAGCACTTTGATAACACGTCAATATTCAATTAGCATAGATCCCCGACTAATCGTTTTGGTAAAAATGTATTTATAAAGTGAAAACGTTTATAAAATATTCTTTCGTAAAAATGACCTAAGTTGGGTTTGGGGTCGTATTAAGCCCGTTGCACGCTTTCTTACGTCCACTCTTCGTAGTAAGACGAGTGATTCAAAATATAAATTTTCAAGTTTTTTGTGGATTTCTTGATGAATAGTGTTTTACTATTCACAAACAGCTATATACGCGATTTTTATACTTTTAATACGAAGAAACCCGTTTTAAGGTCGTAGCTTAATCGGTTATAGCCTCCTTTTTTATCAGATTCTTTCGAGCACGTTCTCGTAATTGAAAGTTGTATCAATATATGGATTTGTATAAAGTATAAGTATCTGGTGGTGAAGAGTACTTTATATAAAAATTGTTTGTATAAAAGTATAACTAGCTTAAACTGTAAATGGCGAATCTTCTACGTTATTAATTCGTTTTTTCGAGTTTCTTATGACCCATCTATCCCTTGTGACATGTAGTGACTTTATAAAATCGATAAAACATATATGTAAAATTTTAAATTACAAAACAGCCCCTAAGATAATTATTTTCCAAAATGTTTTAAAAACTTGTTTTATGTAATTAATTAGTTAGTAGTTTTACTTTAAAAAAATTCTAACAACCATATTTTACAAAGGGTACTTATAATAAAGTCCAATATCATCCCTAGTCCCTTGTAAATTCCATTGTAACAAGTTTTAACCCTTTTACTTTCATTAGTTTCACATAGGGAAGATAAGAAACCTTATAAAACCCTAATTAACCTAAACATGTTTATACTAAATCCATAGGTTAACATACTTTTATGTTTCACTTTCCATGATATATAGGACCATAATATAGAAGAAAAAGTGCATATAAACATAAGCATAAATAATAACTCAATTTTTTCATATTAGAAAGTCCTTAGTGTGATTATGCTAAAATAACATATAACACATAAAATCATAAGAAATAAAAGTATAAAGGTATTAGGAAAACCTTAGTGATGTTGTAAGAGATGAGAAATAAGTTCTAAAACCCGTTTGAGAATTCAAAAACCAAGCTTTCAAGCTTATAACCATACATTAGGTTTCCAAAACCCTAATCTTATACTTTTTCTTCTTAATTCTCGCAAATGGGGATCCAACGGCTTGTAAACATCCTTAGAATACCTTTGAAGTATGGTTGTGGTAAGGGGTTGTATAATCTTAAGAAAATCAAAGTATGGGATTTTAGTTTGGCAAGGTTTTGTGGCCGTGGGTTTTATAGTGTATATAAGAGAGAAAGAAAAATGAAAATTTCAATGTATAAAAGTATGAAAATATTTACTCATAGCATTGCATGCCTTATTTATAGTAAAAATATCTCTCTAACTTTAACCATGTTACTTTCTAACCCTAAGGATTAAATTAACTTTAACAAGTTGATAAAGGTTAAGAGAATCCTTTTATTAAATATCCAGATACTATGTATAAGATGTAAACGTTGAAAGTCTTGGTCCTTTTCCTATAAAAATTCGCAATATATATATAAATGTAATTTTTTGATTAGTTGAGTATTGGGTATAATCCGGGGTATTCGTTTAGGGCGTAGTTTAGTTTTAGAACTTCCGGGAATGCCGTAAACGCATTTTATCGTAGAAACGTAAGCAGTTTACGTAGCCAAATAAAAATAAGATGACAACAAGGTTATTAATTATCCCTCATAATAATCAGATAACTTTGCTTGATGCAAACATTTAATTGTTTAATAGCCGCCGTATTACATGTATGATCAGTTTCAGTTAAACGCGATATTTAGCTTAACGATTAAAATTAAAAGTGAACGCGTACGAGAAAAAAAATAGTGAAATTAAATAGTATTGTAAATGACCTGAAAATACGGAATGTTACAAAGGAAAATTAAAAAGTGTAAGATAAAAAAAAGTAGTATCGTGTGTGTGTGAGGTGAGGGCTTATTTATAGCCTTAGAATTAAGCTTCTAGGTCTCCTGAATCCATCTCCAAGCCTTCAATCCGCACCCTTGATTCTTCTTTCATCTTTGATCTCTATTTTGAGCCGTTAGATCATTGAGTGTCCTCACACGGATTGCCAAGCTGGCAATCCATGTGAGGCTCACTTGTGCTCTTCTCTGAGTGGTTTGAGAGCAAAACCCTCTAACTTGTGTGCTTCCTCACATTGATGACGTGGCTAAGTGCTTGAGTGAGGTGCTTAGATCTCTTGATTTTACTAATCTCTCCCTACCATCTTGTTTAGGAGCTCATGAATAGACTTCTGTACCCTTTGATTTTAATTTGCCCCTTGATTTACCCTGGTAAATCCTTGGAAGGGACGATGAATAGTAACTTGGGTTTGGCGCCAAGTTTATAACTGAAACGAGTTACTTCAGTTGTATCTTTGGGAGAATAGCACAAATGGCCCTTGTCTTTGTTTATCTATAGTTCTAGTGTAAAACGATTTTGAGAAATAGCAAGATTGGTCCCTGTGGTTTTATGAAAGGGCTATTGGCAAGGGCTTTGGGCCAGTTAGATCCGGGTGAGCCCATTTGGGTTTCGAGGCCATTAAAGATGTAGGACTATTTTTGGACTTTTCTGAAAGTTGAGGGTTTATTTTGAAACATTTTGGGTCTTGTTGACTTTTGTTGACCAAGATTGACTGGAGTTGACTGTAGATTTGACTTTTTCTGGCTTTGGCTTCCGGCTTTTGTTCACTCTTCCGTTCTCGTGTCCGTGCTTGCCCGTTTTTGACGGTTTTCTTGTGATTTTTGATATATCCGTTCCTACAACCAAACCCACAAAACAACAAATCAAACAATTGTTGCTTGCCATTTTGGTCTGATTTTAGTTTTTATTTGGGCTATTTAAGCATACATGGATATGTGTATTTTATACTTATCAAAATTCCCCAAACTAAACGATTGCGTGTCCTCACGCAATATCACATGCCTTATAACCAAATACCTCGAAACTTCCCCAAACTAAACCTTTAAAAAGTAGCAAAGATTTTTGTTGAGAGAGCTAAGAGATCACAAGTTATAAAACACCCGATTTCTCATTTTCAAAGATTTTTTCTCTTTTATGATATTTCTTGATAATTAACTACCTAACTACAACTTATTTGTGTTGACATAATGTATTGTTTTCATTACCTCATTGGTAACTTTAAGGATCATAAAACAAACAAGCATAATTAAGGTCTAAAGATAACTTCATCATCCCCGATTTTTCACTTTTCCATCTAATCTTAAAAATAAAGATCACCGTATAAGTACGAGGGGGCCCCCCTAAGATGCCTAAAGACTTACTAATAATTACAACTTGTGAATTTCTCTTCCCGACATAAATCATATCTTTAGGTGTGTGTGTTCAAATTAATTTAAACTCTTAAATCCACATATTTAGATAGATGAAATCCGACCAAGCTTTACACAGGGGCCTTTTGGGCTAATATGTTAATCATTTAGCAAGATCACATCTTAAAGCAAACAAAAACCTCCTTAGCTAAGACATCGTTAGTTCACTTATCCCATGAATGACTTTCTTCTCTAGCATCCCACCGTCATCGGGTAAGTGCTAAGGCTTTTGACACCCCATCCGAAGAATACTAATCGAAACACATGAACTTCCGATGAAAAAGTCTTGTAGACTTTTGCAAACCTTAGTTCAAAAGAATACCTTGGTTTTAGAAAATGAAACTTTTACTATTTATTTTTATAACTTGCCATACATTAATTATTACTATTTACTTTATTAGGCCCTAGAATCGGTATCACTTCTCTTTCGACGACACCATCGGCCACGCCTCCGACAAGAGCAGTGTACTTATTATGATACCAACCCTAAATATACAACCATTCATCACAACCCTTTCTTCGAATGATCACACATCGGAACGAACCGACAAATGCCGCAGTACTTTATTGCGATGGAGTTTGTATATTAATTATTAACACTAAGGATTTATAACTTGCATCCTTTTTATTCACCAACTACATTTTTATAGATTATATATATATATATATATATATATATATATATATATATATATAGTATATATAATATATATATTATATATATATGATCCAGTATACATTATTAATTAATTAATTTAACACATTATTTTTTGCAAATATAAAAATTTCGTTTAAGAAAACCAAAGTATAAACTTGAACTAAAATTCTTATTTACCAATGATGTTGGATTTCATCATCGACAAAGCTTTTTCTCTGAATATGTTGATTAGACTTTTAAGAGTAAAACTCTAATTTGTAAAAATTAAAGAGAACACGTATAATTAATCATTTTAAGAACTTCGGGGAAGAAAAACCACAAGTTATTCTTATAAGCCTTTAAGTTTTCCAAATAAACTTTGTTTAGCATCCTAACTCGTAATCAACACTATCATCTCTTATTCTTTGCAATTTAAAATCTCTAATAAAGAAATTTGCAATACTTAGCTCTATATAAAAATCTAACTTGGCATATTTAAAATCTACTTGAGATTAGCACAAGTTTTCATTTACTAATGATTTCAAATCTAGCATATTTAAAGTCTACATGAGACTAGCACAAACTATCATCATTAATTGTTAAGGGAGAAAGCTAGAACTCTACACGTACGATCGGGTCAAAAATTACTTCTTATTCTTACCAACGGAAAACCTACATTCGTGTCTTAACACTTATTTTTTTATTTTTTTTTTATTTATTTTATTATTATTATTATTTTTTTTATTTTTTTTTTCAACTATTAATATTTTTTTATTTTACAAATAAGATCTTAAAAATTTAAAATTTTTGCTATTCTATTTTTGTGGGAAAAACGGGTACGTGAGAACAAAACAATAAGCAGGTAACATCAAATCGATAGATTTCCTCCCCAAACTAAAACGAAAACCTTTTGTCCCTCATGTTTAAAGTCGGTCTCAAACGTAAATCTAAGCCGTTTATGAATTATGCAAAGATAAACGTGAATCGATAAGATGAAAGGATATCGGATCTCCCCAAACTAATTTCAAACAAAGGATGAGAAGCTCGAGTGAAACGGGACACAACACCGGACACGAGAGGCTTCAGAAATTTTTGGGTTAATCCTGCAAAAATCACAACAAGCAACAAACAACAAACAACGAGAAATCGGAAGAGGATAGCCTCTCACATCACAACACATTAGTTAGAAAATAGAAAAATAGAAAAGGATAAGCATGGGGTGAACTCCCACGAAGCGGCTTGTTGTTGGTCACCGAGTCGCAAGCTCGACTCGATCCCTGAATTTAGTTGTCCTTAGGGAGAGCAATACTCAGAACAAGAAACTGCCATTGAAAATGCCACCGGCTCTAGAAACGTGACGATGCCGGGGTCAAAAATGGTGTCTTCATTTTCGAAGGAGAAAAATGAGGAAATGAAGGTCAAATCTGAAACAAGGGTAGGAAGGGTGTGTAATATACCGATCATAAAATCATGAGATTTAGAAACACCCTTAAATTCTTTGATTATCAAAATACCCGCTTCGGGTTCAAAACATTTCTCAACATCCGGTGGTTCTGGTGGAGGACGAGGAATTGACGGATCATCTTGATGGTCAAGGTTAGGTGACTCATTAACTTCATCTTCGGAATCATCATTCTCAACACCAGGTGGAATTAAATCATCTGGAACAAGAAAAATAATCGTCTTATCTAGAGTGTGCTCACTATCCTCAATGGGATAGGAGGATCGGGAAAAGACTCGATAACTGAACTTTGATTAGCATGAACATTTCCCTGTGACTGGGAAGTTGAAATCTCACAAAGCACTGTCATAAGACTAAGATATTCCTCAAATTCACGATCATTCCTCGCAGGAAGTGTTAAAGGTTCACCGGCGAACTCATGGTGAAGAGGATCACTCCTTGGAGAAAAAGTAATTGAAGATTCATTTTGTTCTGGTTCATGATCAAAAATCATTTCGGAAGCGAGATTATGGGAAGCATCATCACTAAGTAGATTATCAAGAAAAGTTACGTCTCCTTCTGAATCGAAATAACCTTCCTCAAAGTTAGAAGACACTTCCATAGCTAGAAAATCATCGATCTCATCATTATTGTCTTCTGGAGCAAAACACTCAACCTTATCGGATAAAGGTGTGTTGAGTAAAACTGGCTCATCGAAAACGTTGGAATTTTTGATCTCGACAATTTCTTCCATTTCATCAAAAAAAAAAGATTTATGGTGTTAGATTTGAAATTGTCATCAAATTCAAAAAGAGGATTTGAATTAACTTGAAAATTCTCTTCATGCAAGACCTTCTTAAGAGTCGAATCATCATTACCCGGTGGTAACGAACCATGAAGAGCAAGTTCATCGGCGAACTTCTCAAAATTATCACTAGTCTTCACCGGAGAAGAACTAGGAGAAGGATCATCAGAATAAGTAGTGGTACTGCCACTAAACGGATCATCTTTTGAAAAATCGATTACAGAAATGGCGTGAACACAATGCTTATTTTTGTTTTTCTCAGATTTATCGGCATAATAAACAAGTTCTTCCTTTCCTACTCTTAAGGTCAAAGTTTCTTCGTACAAATCAATGAGAGCTTTCGCAGTGCGAAGGAAAGGTCTTCCTAAAATAATAGGCACTCTTTGGTCGGGTTCAAAATTAACCACCACAAAATCAGCAAGAAAAGTGAAACCATCAACTCTAACTACAACATCCTCGGCTATGCCCATTGGGTGAGTAATGGAACGATTGGCAAGCTCGAGTGTCATACGAGTAGGAGTCAAAGCTTCAAGCCCAAGTTTCTTGTAGATAGAATAAGGTAAAAGGTTAATGCTAGCTCCGAAATTGGCTAAAGCACTAGTTCTATTGAGTTCTTGTAAAGCACATGGGATAAGAAATTTTCCCTGATCTTCGAGCTTCTTGGGAACTTTGATCATGATGATAGCAGAACATTCAGCATTTACGGTCATAATGGCGATCTCCTCGAGTTCTCTTTGTTCCTTAGCAACGAGCTTAACCATTTGTTGAACTTTGGCATTTCGACAAGAGCATCTTTCATCAATCACTAAACGGAGTTGTTTGAACATCTTCAAAAACCGGCTATGTTGAGCACTTGGTTTATCGTTCTCTCTCACTTTCATCCTCTCGGGGTATGGAAGTTTAGATGGATACGAATTAGGTCTTGGAGAATTAAGATCTTGAATTTCAACATTAATGGTTTTCTTTGCTTTTGGTTTTGGGATTTCCATGAAAATGGATTCTTCTTCCTCCGGAGGTGGGACATGTGCGATATTTTCCAAATTTGGATTTTGCACATTTTCCGTTGACGTCTCCGGGTTTTGTTCGGGTTCTTTTTGAGGTTTTGAAACAACGGGTGTAGGCATAAGAGGAGTCGAAGGTCCTTCCAAAGTTTTACCGCTCCTTGTGGTGATAGCATTAATTTGCTGACGAGGGTTAGTTACGGTTTGACTTGGAAGAGTTCCTGAATTCGAAGTAGAGGCGGAATTTTTGAAATTATCACAAAGACTTGTTAACAAACTCGTAACATCAGCCATTTGATTATGCAAATTTTGACCCTGATTTTGAACATTTACAACACCACATCGTTTGCCTTGACGTAGTTTTCAAAATCTGTTTTCGAAACACCTTGAATTTGAGGCGTAGGAGCTTGAATAATTGGCACTTGGTAAACGGGTGTTGATTGTTGGTGGTTGAAAAACTTGACTTTGATTGTTTTGATGGTTTTGATTGAAATTGTTTCCACGGTTTTTATTCGAGTTGAAATTGTTTCCCTGATATAGTGTCTCTCATATAGTTGATTTGGATTTATCCAAGTTATCTATCGTCTTACAAAGGCTAGTAAGATCCTATACCAAGGACCTACACCTTTGAACAAAATTGCCAACGACTACGGTTTGTTGAAATTGTTGGATGTTATCTAGAAAAACGGGAAAATCGTTCCTTGTTAATGGATAATGGTTGAAATTGTGATTTGATCCACACGTGACACATACTTCCTCAACTGCTTTGACGGTAGCAGGAGTCGTAGCATTCTTTTCACTAATCGCTTTCTCTAAACGGCTCATTCGAATATTCATTTTGTCTTCAAGTAAGGCGGCCATTTGTTGAATCTCGAAAGAATTATCGGAAGGTGAAGAAGTAGAAGATGGAGCATTCGTAATTGCTCTTGAATCATTTGGACGACTTCTTGAGTAACGAACTTTTGACTTGCTCTCAATTATGGCTAAACCATCACGAGGCATCTTGTCTAAAAAATTGCCACCCGCGGCGGAATCTAAGGCATCTTGATCGTTGGAATTCAAAGAATTGTAAAAAGTATCGAGTTGGTGTAGTTCCGAGAAGCCATGGTGAGGACATTGACGAAGGAGTCCTTTAAAACGTTCCCATGCTTCATTGAAGGTTTCGTTTGGTTCTTGGAAAAAATTGGTGATTTTGTTTCGAAGGTAAGTTGTTTTTGATGGTGGAAAGAATTGGTTTATGAATTTTGAAACAAGATCATCCCATGTTAGAATTGATCTAGGAGGTTCCTTATCTAACCAATCTCGGGCTTCACCGTCTAGAGAGAAAGGAAAAAGCAAAAGCTTAATCGAAGTGTTCGGAACTTCGGGATGTCTAAACGTTGAAGTAACCTTGTTGAAAAATCGAAGATGATTATGAGGGTCTTGTCTACCCGTGAACTTATTGCTTTGCACAGTTGTCTAAAGGTTGTTTAAAGCTCAAAATTGTTTGCATTTATCGGTGGAAAATCATTGCATCTTCGTATCCCTCGATGGGAGCTTGTAACATCTGAGCCATGGTACGATTGTCGGCCATTGGAAACTCGGGTTCCTTAACAATAACCGTTGTTATTTGTTGTTGTCGACGATTTCGATTACGAGCTTGAGATCGAGTGCGCATGCACTAAAGAAATTTAAAAGTAAACAAAAATTACACTAATTTTTTAGCATCTATTTTAAAGGATACAAGGAAGACTATACTTAAAACCAATAATCAACTTACTTCACTGGTAACACTCAAAAATTTCTTTCAAAGTGAGCCGTACATCGTAAGAGACACAAATGACTAGTTTTTGAACTTTGGTTCGATTTGGGAAACTTTTAAGTCACGAACTTTATTTATGATATTACCTCATATGAATGTATTATTATGTTGGTGTTCTTTTACAACTTTGTCTATTTTTATTTCTCTTTTTTTTAAGGACAATATTTCTTTTAATTTTTTGATTTTTTTTGTTTTTATGAAAATTATACTAAAAAGAAAAAGAAAATATGTTTTTACTATTTACATTTTTTTTGGATTTTTGAAAATATTTAACAAAAAATAAATCTTTCGAGCGACGAATTGATCATTCAAACCAAATCAAACAAGTAAACGACGGGATCTTTAACACAAGTCCCCGGCAGCGACGCCAAAAATTGATTGTATAATAAAAATACACTAATAAAATATACGATATAATATTCCGCAAGAGCAATTAAGAAAATTCCCTGAGAAAATACACTCTAAAAAGATATAATATATATTATATATATATATATATATTATATATATAATATATTATTATATATATATATATATATATATATATATATATATATATATATATATATATAATATATAATACGTATATTTAACCGGGAAGTATGATCACCCGGGTCGTTTCCCCAACGACTTGTGCAATTGAAACCACGTTTTAGCTTGGATTATGATTTGAATGAGAGCAAAGATATTTTTGATTAAATACTAAAAATACTTAAAATCAACAAAAACTAAAAATTAAGCATAGAGACAAATAGTTGGAAATCAAAATTTAACTAAAAACGCGAGCCGGAACACTAAAACTAAGGCCAAAAACCTAAATTCTACAAAATTAAACCTAATTTAAAATTTTCTTTTAAAATGTATTCTAATTGACTAAAAACGAAGTTTAAAAAAAACTAGAACGAAAACGGAGTTAAAACGAGAGTTAAAACTTGAAAACCGAGAACGGGAACGAAACCCGTTCTTTAAAAAATGAAATTTTGCAATTTAGACCCTACGAAAGCAAAACTAATTTTCCTACAAACTTAATGATAAAAGAAAATTTTCTAAAAAAGATTTTTATTTTTCTGATTATTTTTCTATTTTTTATGATTTTTTAAAGTTTTTAAAGAAAATAAAAGATTAAAAATACTAAACTAATAGTAAAAATTCTAGAAAAAAGACAGAAAATAGCTTATGCTATATGAATCCTAGGAAAAATAAGCCCGAAGTCGTAGCTTATAAAATAAGCCACGAAATAAGCTTAACAGCTTATTTGGCTTATAAGGCCAAAATGTGTATAAGTTTTTAATGAAAGGAAAAGGTAACGGATGAGCTAATGTAGCAAAGTGTTAAGGCGTTGGGTTTATAAGAGTGAGGTCGTGGGTTCGAGGTTGGCAGACACCCCTTTTTGCATTTTTTTATTTTTTTGAAAATTTTAAAAACCAAAAGCTAAAAACTAAAGATTATAAGTTTTTAAACAACTTTAATTAAGACAACACTAGCTTAAACTCAAAATTAAGCTCAAAATCAGCTTATGAATAAGCTGTTTGCAGAAAGTGGGCTTTTGAGCTCACTTTCACTTAAACACTTGATAAAAGCTCAAATTAAGCTTAATTTAAAAACTAAAACCTGTTCTAGACTCCTTATGATATGCTTAAGTTAGAATTAAGAAGCTTATTGAACTAGAATCATATTAAGCTAACTGAATTTTGAAGGAAAACTAGTAAACTCAGGTTTTTACTCAAAAAGCTCAAAGTTAAGAAAAGCTAAAATACTTAAGAAGCCAAAATAGAAGTTGAGCTTATGCTCGTTATCAAATAACTAAATAAGCTACTTTTTTCAAATTTATTTAAAAAAACAAATTCTACAAGCTAGGAATCAAATTTAAAAGCTAATAATCTATTACCTACTGTTTTGGTCTTTTTTAAGAATTTTATCAACTTTTGACAGCAAATTTAACTAAGAGATTAAGCTAGAAAATGAAACCTAAGACTCAATCTATATTAAGCTATATGAAAACTCAAATCCTACTAAGTTTGATAAGCTAAATCCTACAATTACTAATCTAAATGAAACTAAAGATCAGCCAGTACTAACTACTTGTTAGTACTCTGTGATGCAAATGGCAAAAGCCAAACCAATTGTGCAGGGTAACCTAGTGAGGTTATACCTGCACTAAACACTCTTATTGAGTGTGTACAAACTCAAATCAAGCAAGAACCAAGCCTTAGATGGCTTGGTTCAAAATTTGTCAAGTGAAATCTAGAAAAAATTCCCTGGTGCACAGAGGGGGTGGAGGGGGGGGGGGGGGGGGGGGGGGGGTCAATGAGAATAAGCTCAAACTCTTTTAATTTTAAAAACTAACTTGTGAAAACTCTTTTCCTAATGTTTTTAAATGAAATCAAAGCTGTCTCAAACAAATTGCACAAAAACCTTTGACTTTTGATAGTCAAATAACCCTTATGCCAAACACTCCTTAATACATTGACAGTTTTGATTAAACTAATGATTTTGAATTCTATTTAACAAAACCTCATTACCAGATAAAAACTAGCTTATAATAACCCTAACAAACATAAATCAATAACCCACTTAAGCTAAATCTAAGAATCTAGGCTAAGCTTACTAATTTTTTTTTGGTTTTTTATAGATTTTATGACAGCAATGAAAATACTAAGATCTATAATACTTAAACTAAAACAGATGATGAATAAGCACTAATTAACATTATAAATCACAAATAAGCAATAAGAAAGCAGATAAGCACAATTAATAAGCAAATAAGCAAATTTAAGCTATTTAAGCAATTGTTAAGCTAAAATTAAAGGACAAGGGAATTAAAGGAAAACTTACTTGAAGCTTTAGCTAAACAAAAGCTATTAGGCTCTTTAGAGCTTATCTACTAGCTCTGGCTTATTTATAATAAGCCAGTAATAGTCCATGGGAGTCCTTCCATATTTGACTCCCCTTCCATAAGCTCAAATCCCAAATAAGACAAGGGTTAACTGATTTTAGAGTTTAAGTAAATTTAAGGTTTATTTAACTCAAATTCAAGCTTATAGACTTGAATGAGCTTATGAGTGTAACAATCCGTATTTTTTTTTATCAATGTACGACGCTATTAAATTCACTATTTATTTTTTTTCTCGTACGCGTTCGCTTTTAATTTTAATAGTTAAGTTAAATCGCGTAAGCTAAAAAAAATCAACAATCAACGTAAACGGGCACCAAACAAATTAAAGTTTTCATCAAGCAAGCATTATATTATTTTTCTAAAGTAATAATTAACTTCTTATGTTTTATTTTATCGGTTACGTAAAGCGTTTACGTTTCGCGATAAATTACGTTTAAGCATTCCCGAAACCACCAAAACTTTTCTACGCTTCAACAAATACCCATTTTTATTCCTAATACCCAAAGTTTTATTAAACCTTACCCAAGTAAACATTGTTAGTCATATGGTACATTAAATAAACTAATAAATAACTATACATTACAAGAATACACTTCATACATTTAAAATATGACTTTATTACTTCAAGTATTAACAAGATTTTTCCATAAAAGATAAATATCACCAACTAGTTCATTTCCCTCCTAATTTCGTTGCTTGTATTGCAGCCTAGGGGACAAGAAGCGCCATTGTATCAACAAGAACTTTGTACAAACCTTTCCATTAAAACCTAAGAGTTCTTATGTTAGTTTGGCCAAGACTAGAAAACAATGTCAAGACATTTCCTAAAACCCTCCCCTTGTTTCCCTCTTCTTGTTCCAATGACCCAAACCCCTCCTTGGACTATTTTAATGACCTTTGACTAGCCTAGTTGCTATAAGAAGAAGTGCATACAAGTATTAAGCCACACACTCTCAAAACACTTAAGAAAATCAAACCATTTTCTCTCTTTTCCCTCCTTCATGTCACGGCAACAAACACCCCTTTAAAATAATTCATACCTTGATTTTTCAAGACCATACAAGTATTACTACATCCTTCCTATGATAACCTAAGGTATTTTGAAGGTTAGGATAAGTATTTTCAAGTGTTGAAGCAAGAAAAGCAAGATTAGGGTTTTCATTAGAAAATTAGGGTTTCAAGAGTGCAAGCTTTGGTTTTATATCTAAACAAGGGTTTAGATACTTTGGTTCTTCACACTACATCTCACTAAGGTTATCTAACACTCTAATCTTTTCATAATTTTGTTTATATGTATATTACGTTCTATATAGTGAAATCACCATTAGGATGTTTTTAAACATGTTAAACATATTTTTACTTGAGATTATGAATTTGTACACTTTTTATTATGTTATGTTGTTGCTTATATCATGTTAAAATGATTATATAAGTATTGTACCATGTTGATATAAGTAGAAAATGTTTAAGTATAAACTAGTGATTTAAAAAGTATATAAAACAAGTTAAATAAATAAGTATATATGATGATCATAAGGGGCTGTTTGGATTCGAAATCCAAACAGTGGGTTTAACACTTTTATAAAATAATACACCTCATGACGATTCCAAAATGTAAAGAACTCGAAAAACCGATTTATAACGAAGGAGATACGTTAATTTTAAGTTATACGTTAATTAAACTTTTATAAAATAAATTTTATAAAAAGTTACTGTTCATCAGGGACTTTTATTTATGCAAACATCATTTATATGATAGAGCTTTTAAAAACGAAGACGTGCTCGAAAGAATCGCTAAAAACGGAGCAATAACGAATAAGATACGACATTTACGAGTTTTCGACAACTAAAACGATAATTTTTAAATTAAGGTCTGGTGTGAACAGTAAAAGTTACTGTTCACCAGTAGGTCCAAATTTTGAAAATGTTATATTTTGATAACTCGTCTTAATACGAAGGCGTGGACGTAAGAAACGAAAGAAACGGACTTAAAACGAGAAAGTTACGCCAGTTTTACTAAAGTATACTTATAAACGTTTTACTTTATAAATACGATTTCACAAATGCGATTAGATGGTGATATAGATATATAGAATTATATGTGGTATTAGTATCAAAGTGCTATATTACTAGGGAGTTTCATAATGAGGCCTCTTCGGGATGGCGTATCGACGAGTTGTTGGATTTACGATTTAAAGTGTCCTAGCTCCTCATACGTTCACTACATGACCTCTGTAGTATTAATACGCACGAACGCCAATAGTATGATGAGCTATACGACCTATTAATAATCAAGTGGTTAGTTACTGATACGACCTATATTGGATTAGGTTGCATTCGATCGTAAGCGTGAGCATTTTTTCTATTGTGTAAATACTATGTTGATTTACCTTCACTCGAGGTGAGTTCGTAGCCCCTTTTTCTACTACTTGCTTTATTAAATCAGGGCGATTACTTGGCTGTGAGTTCTTTAGACACAAGTGTTTTCAAACCTGTATGCTATTTTCTGATTACATTATTGCTAAGTTACCGGATCTGACCATTCAAGTCCCCTTTATATAAATGTTAATTACATGCTGGGTATGCTAGTGTTATGGATAGATCTATCGGGACTGACCATCCCCGTCTAGGCTGTGGTTTCTAGTTGACCATTGACGCATTTAACATTCGAAGAAAATTCGTAGGATGTTTGGCAGCATCTGTATTGAGAAAATTCGTAGGATGTTTTTGTAACATCTGTATCCGTGTTGGGGCACAAACCTCGAGTACTGGTTTGATTACAGTTTATTACGTTAAGGTTCGGTGTCATGAGCTTAGGGCAATAATACAATGTGTTGGACTATTGAATGTGTTTCATAGTCTACTATTACTTAAATCTTGTGGTCCACGCTATTTCCTGATAAACCTATGAATTCACTCAACAATTTTGTTGACGTTTTAGCATGTTTTAATCTCAGGTGCTGAGGCATAAGCTTGGATGGGAGCCGTGTACGGGATATCTATTAGTGGGATTTGATTTCTTTAATTCAATGGAAACTTTTGTCTTATAAAATCTTAATGTCTTTTTATCAAAACTATGGGACCTAACGTGAAAACTCTGATCTTTTGTAATGACATTGAATGAATCTTATTTTTAACGTCCATTTAAGGTCGTTTTCTATATCTTGATTTTTGTACTTTGACGTAGCACCCCATTGTTACCTTTCCGCATGGACCTGATATTTTTAGGGGTGTTACAATGTGAGATTATAATAGCTTTTGTTCGAGTGGACTAACATATTAAGGATTATTGAAAACTTAGAGGATTTTTGACAAATTACTTAAAAGCAAAGTTCAATCATAATAAAAGCTGATTACTAACTTGAAAGGGAATTACAACTGATTTAAAAGGGAATGACATTAAGCTAATCTAAAATCTATTAAGTATCCTAAAAACTAAATGCGTGTTTGAGTGGCGAGGTGTATGTATTATAGCACTCTCTGAAGTTTTAGGCCTTGCGTGATGCCCCCCCCCACACCCCCCCCCCCCCCCCCCCCCCCCCCCCCCCCCCCCCCACCCCCCCCCCCCCCAAGCTCCAATCAATCATAAGACCAATTATTTTCCATACATTGGAGGAGTGATTACATCCGTTGGATCACTAAATGACCTCACACGGATTGCCAAGCTGGCAATCCGTTTGAGGCTCACTTGTGCTTGTTGTGTGAGTACAATTAGTGCAAATTCTCTGTCCTTGGTGTGTTACTTTCATGTCCCGCGTGGCATTCCCTCTTAGGTTTCCACCAATGAGAATGCTTGAGTGACGTTTAACCCTGCCATGGTGTACTTGAACCCTTGAATTATCATTCTTGACCCTTAATTATAAAAAGCCCTTTGATTTGACCCCTAGGTAAATCGGTGAAGACGGTGAACAGTGAAAAATGACTTTTCGCGCGTTTTTTACTTATAAGGGTGTTTGTTTGACTTTGTTTGACCCGGGGGTTAAAAGGGGTAAAGGTTTGGGGCTTTGGCAAGATTAGTCCTTGCGTTTGGTTTATAAAGGTTTAAGGTGTAAAAGGACTTTCGGAAATGACAGAAGTGGTCCTTGTGGTTTTATAAAAGGGTATTGGGCTAAGGGTTTTGGGCTTTTGGATCCGGGTATGGCCCATTTAGGTTTAGGGACCATTTGTGTGATTTTTGGAAAGTTGAGGGACTTAAATGGAATATTTTGGGATTTGTCTTCTAATGAGTTGACCCATAGTTGACTGAAGTTGACTTTCTTTGGTTTTAGCTTTGAATCTTTGGCTTCTTGTGCTCTTCCGTTTCCCGTGTCCGTGTTTGCCCGTTTTTGACGGTTTTCTTGTGATTTTTGATATATCCGTACCTGCACACACAAAACACAAATACAAGCATATTTTACCATTTTTGGTCTGTTTTGGGTTTAATTGGGTTATTTTTTGTTTTCTTGGTATAACGGTATGTGTATTTTACAATATCAAAAAAACCAATTGAATCATAATGTTAAAAACATTAGATGGTGGAAAGGGACAGCGTTTAAGAAACCATGTATAAATGTATTTTGTGCTAATGAAATGGAATAAAAAAGGAGTTTTGTTGTGGCTAGAACCTTTACACAGCAGAATGGTGTTGCTGAAAGGAACAACTGACCCTCTAATTGAGGCAGCTAGGAATTATGTTATGCAGACTCTCTTTTTCATTATCCTATTTTTGGCAGAGGCAGTAAATACTTGGCTGCTATTATCTGGAATAGGAGTATTAGTAACCCAAACCTCAACTACTAAGACACCTTATGTAACTATAATTAGGTTATGCACCTAGTATAGTTTTATGAGACCTTTTGGGTGCCCCTTGACCATTTTTATGCATCTTAGATTCTTGGCAATTTGATGAGAAATCTGAGGAAGGTTATTGCTGGATACTTCACACTAGTAAAGCCTATGAGTATACAACAAAAGGACCAAGGGTAGGATGTGAATCTGCACATTGATTTTTTGAAGAAGACCAAATATGGGAAGGAACTGGTCCTAATTGGATGTTTGATCTTGATTTTCTCACCAATTCAATGAACTATATTCCTGTTAGTGTAGAAAATTAGGTTAATGTGGATGCAGGTACACAAGATTCTTATGTTGCAGGTTCATCAGGAAAAGTATAGACCTAACTCAGGAATAAATACTGCTTCTAACTACAACCTCATAGGACAAGGATTCCAGTAGAGTGTTGCTCCTGTTGCCACATGAAAAACTTCTGGAAAGTTCTATAAATACAATGATGTACAAGATTCAGAAGATGTTGCTGATAAGGAAGGACAACATCAGATGACAGACAGATGAAACAGTCTTGCATGATGACTTGAGATGATGATTGCTCAAGGAGTGGTTGCTAATAGCTCTGGCGATGATAGCCACAAGACAAGCTTTTTGTAAGAAAAGAGGACTATTGCATCTCAAAGAGGGTAGCTCAAACTTACCAGTATTAACAAACTGAGTATAGTAGGTTAATGTTGGCACTGCTTACCATACCACTATGTTAGGCTGCTAGTACTCCCACAGGTGCTAATGCTGGTGAATCATCATTTGTCGATCTTGGAGGAAAAAACCTATTGACTGCATCTACACTCCTAATGTTGATTTACCATTGATCAATATGCATGATTTGCAGTTGATTCTGATGCATTTTTAGTGATGGCTTATTAAATGAGACTATGATGATGAGAATGTGGGTGCAGTGGCTAATTTTAACGATATGGATTACACCATTAATGTCAGTCCTATTCCCACACTCAGAATTCATAAGAATCATCCAAAAGATCAAATTCTAGGAGATCCTAAGTCAGCCGTTCAAAACAGAGGAAGATTAAAAAGGCTTCTCAGCACAACAAGCATTGGTGAGCTACATCTCCAAACAAAATAGAACTAATCACAAAGATCATCAGAATTGTTTGTTAGCATGCTTTCTCTCCCAAGAAGAACCCAAGAATATATCATAAGCCTTACAAGATGAAAGCTGGGTTGAAGCAATGCAAGAAAAACTGTTGCAGTTCAAACTACAAAAGGTTTGGATACTTGTTGATTTGCCATATGAGAAAAAGACAATTGGCACAAAGCGGGTCTTTAAGAATAAAAGGGATGAGAGAATTATTGTTGTGAAAAACAAAGCTAGGCTTGTAGCACAAGGGTTTAGACAGGAGGAAGGAATAGATTATGATGAGATTTTTGCACCTGTTGCCAGGATGAGGCAATCAGTTTTATTTTAGCTTGCCTCATAATGGGTTTATGTCTACCAAATGGATGTTAAAAGTGCATTTCTCTATGGAATTATTAAAGAGGAGGTGTATATCCATCAACCTCCAGGCTTTGTTGATCCTGCTCATCCAAACAAAGTCTGTTAGGTGATTAAAGCTCTTTATGGTCTTATCAAGCCCTAGAGCTTGGTATGAGTACACTTTCTTCTTTTCTGATGGAATTGGTTTCAGGGAGAGTACCCATAGACAAAAACATAGTTTATTAAGAAGAAAAAGAGTGACATTATGTTAGTCCAAGTGTAGGTAGATGACATTATTTTTGGTTCTACAAAGAAGTCTATGTGTACAGAGTTTGAAGACTGTATGCATAAAAGATTCCAAATAAGCTCCTTGGGTGAACTCACTTTCTTTTTGGGGACTTCAGTGAACAAACAACTGTGAAATCTTTATTAGTCAGGATAAGTAGTAGCTGCCATCCTTAAGAAGTTGATTTTTGTCACATCAGAAAGCTACTACTCCTATTGAGTCTTAATAAGCCACTGGTCAAGGATAAAGATGGTGAAGATGTAGATGTACATGTATACAGATCTATGATTGGTTCCCTGATGTATTTGACTACATCAAGGCCAGACATCATGTTTGTTGTGTGTGTTTGTGCTAGATTTCAAGTCACTTCAAAAGCCTCACACTTAAATGCAATAAAAAGGATTTTTAGTTTACTGTAAACATTCAACCCAAATTAGGTTTATGGTATCCTAGGGATTCACCTTTGAACTAGAAGACTTTCTAGACACATGTACATGGAGGAGCAGTCTTGACAGAAAACCAACATCAGGTGAAGTGGCTGTCAATTTTTGATAGAAGATTGATATTTGCAATGCAGAAGCAGATATTATGCAAATTCTACTACTAAGGCAGAATATGTTGCAGCTGCTAACTGTTGTAGGCAAGTACTATGGATACAAAATCAGATGATGGATTATGTTTTAATTTCATGAACACCAAAATCATATTGATAATGAGAGCATATAAGAGTTCTTAAGACTCCTATTTGTCATTTAGGACAAGCATATCGAGATTCAAATTCATTTTATCAGAGAATGCTATGAAGGAAAAGACTAAATAGAGTATCAAATTCATACAGACTCTAATGTGGCAGGACTTCTCACCATAGGATTTGATGTCACAGATTTAACTTTTGGTGGTTAGCATTGGCGATGTTTAATATGTAGCTATATATGAGGGGAGGTTATGTACACTAGAGGTAAATTGATGAATACTTGGTTAATTCTGCTGAGCTTAGTGGATACTGTGGAGTTAACTTTGTACTGCTAGTATAAAAATTAATACTGCTAGGTTCAGTTAGTACTGTTGTGTACATATCGATTGGTGTGACTGCTAGAAGCTTTCTCTGAAGGAGGAATATGATGGTAGTGTGTTCCTTCAGTGTTGGTTGTAAACCACACAACAAATGGTCATCAGTTCACCATGTCTAAATAGGAAACCATTCCCAAAAAAGAACTGATAGTCCAAAAGCAACGGCCTTGGTAAAGACTTTTCAAATCCGTTGATGGTTGATAGTTTACCAAAAACTATATGGTTATCAATGCACCATGTTATTGTAATGAAGCATTGGTTAGTCCAAAGCAAACGACCTTGGTAAAGACTTCCCAAATTCGTTTATGGCTGGTAGTTTGCCAAAAACTATAAAACAGTCCAATGACTCACCTCTCTCAAGAGGTTACACACTTGGAAGTGGGGATGACAATTTAGAACTTAAGGATTGATTTGGGGGTGGGGAAAAAAAAAAAAAACTGTACCCAAATTGTCTGCTTTGTGAGGAAAAAGAATAGAGAGATTTGGTGAGTTCAAAAACAGAAAGAGAGTTGTGTGTGAAAAACAGAATTGAGTGTTTGGTGAGAAAAAGAATTGAGAGATATTTTGTGAGTTTAAAAACAGAAAGAGAGTATATGAGAGTCTACATTGGTGCTGAATATCTTTGATGGATCAGGTTTGGAGTTAATACTGCTTGGTACCATACTTAGTACTGTCAGCGTTAAGTTCATACTTCTAGGCAAGTATTACTACTGTTGGATGAAGTTTGTACTGTTAGACTTAAAATTAGTACTGCTAGACCAAACTTAGTACTGCTAAGTGATCGTTAGTACTATTTGAGTCCTAACAGATTTTCCTCAATCAAAGAGCCATTGAGATATTTCTGCCACATCTATAGCTTATAGGGTTTGACTAATTGGAGACTTCTTGATTTATCTATAGCTTAAACGATTTCTTCAAGATAAGTACAACTTTTTTTACAGTCAGTGAACACATACTCTTTTAAACCTCACTCATAATTCAATTCACTCTACCAGAACCTTACACTTTATCACACGAACTAATCCCACCTCATTCATCATCTTTTCATTCATCAAATGGCACAGTTGGAATTTTGCGACAAGCATAATATGGTCGCATATTTGGTTAAATCTGAAAGTAGTGAGGGTTTTGATGAAATCATAGATTTTCTTACTTCAAGCCATATCTACTATGCTCTTACTGAAAATCCCATCATTTTTGTGTCCCTTATTGAACAATTTTGGGAAACTGCTATTTTGAGCACTACTAAGGAAGGACTTCAAGCTATTTCTGCAACTATTGATGGACATGAAAAGCTCATAACTGAAGATTCTTTGAGAAGACATTTGAAGTTAGATGATGCAGAAGGCATTTCTTCACTCTCCAATGAAGAAATATTTGAGCACTTAGCTCATATGGGGTATGTGACTAATTCTGAAAGCCTTACATTCTTTAAAGGTCATTTCTTACCCCAATGGAAGTTCTTTATTCACATAATTCTACATTGTCTGAGTTCCAAGAAGACTGCATAGGATTAATTCAATAGCAACATTGCTACAGCACTCATCTATCTAGCTACAAGCAGGAAGTTTAACTTTTCTAAATTCATCTTTGAAGCTATGGTTAAGAATTTGGATAGCCCACACAAATTCTTATTGTATCCCAGGTTTATTCAACTCCTTCTTAACAAACAACAAAGGTTACTCTTACCTCATACTAGAACTTATCCCACTCCTACTCTTACAAGTAAACTGTTTAGTAATATGAGGAGAGCCTCTAAAGGGTATTCAGGGGTAGTGATACCATTGTTTGAGAGTATGTTGGTACAAGCACATGATAAAGAGCAACAACAGTCTCCCTCAAGGATCCCATCTACACCATCACTGTCTCAATAACCCACTCCATCATTACTTGCACCAGAACCATTTCAACCCACCTATGAGGCAGAGGAGACTGCTTCTATGCCCCATGATTCACCTCTCCATGATGTTCACTCACATAGAAGTGCTGAGGGTAGTGTGCAACAACATGATTTGACGGTTTTGGTTACCAAATTGAATGACAGGATTGATGGATTAGAGAAGGACTTGCAGCAGACAAAGAAGACTTATAGTACTGCTCTCACCAAGTTAGTACTTAGAGTAAAGAAACTAGAGTACAAGCTGAAGTCTGGCAAGGCAAGGAGAAAGGAAAAGATTGTTCTTTCTGATGATGAAGAGATTGCAGAGGATTCTTCCAAACAGGGGAGGAAGATTTCTTAAATTGATGAAGATCCAACGATTTCTCTAGTACAAGATGAAGGTATTTCTTAGATTCCACAGGAAGAGGAAGTTCATGAGAAGCCCAGTGATGAAACTGAAGTACTTGTACAAGAAGAGACTCCCACTGAAATTATTGAAGAACATGGAAGTGGTGAGAAAGGTGAGATGGAGATTAGTACTGCTAACATACAAGTTAGTACTGCTAGTCCTCCAAAGGTTAGTACTGCTGTACCTCATGTGTATACAAGAAGGAGTGCCAAGGATAAAGGAAAGGCCATAATGGAAGAACCTGCTACTCCAAAGAAGGTTAAGAAAAGAACTCAAGTGCAGTTGAGTATGGATGAGGAGTTAGCTAGGAAGATGGAAGAAGAAGAAAGAATCAGATTTAATGCAGAACAGGAAGCAAGAGCTTTGCAAGAAGAAGAAGAAAGACTAAATCTGGAAGCAGCTAGGGAATTGCAAAGACAACTTGATCAAAGACAAGAGGTTCCAACTCAACCTACTCAATCTTAGGGAATTGACTGGAATGATCCAAGTGTACTAAGATATCATGCTTTGAAGAATAAACATGTGTCAATAGCTCAAGCAAGAAGGAATATGATAACATACTTGAAGAATCAAGGAGGTTACAAGGAGAGCTACTTCAAGAGAATGAGCTATAATGACATCAGACCAATTTTTGAAAGGGTATGGGATCATGTCAATACTTTTATTCCTATAGGGTCTGAAGTTGAAAAGGATTCTTCTAAACCAAGTGAAAGAGAAACTTTAAAAACAGTAGAAGAAGAGAAGGTTGAAGAAGAAGATGTGAATCCTGAGCCAGTGTTGATTGAAAAGAAAGCTGTTGGAATTAGAAGAAAAACACTTACAAGAAGAAGAGCAAGTGACAAACAAGGTCAAGATAGCTTAAAGAGACAGAAGAAAGAGAAAGAAACAGCTGATTATGAGGAAGAAAAAGATGAATTAAGAATGTGGTTGACAGTGGTTCCAGATGAGGAAGAATTTGTAGATCCTGAAATCTTGCATACTAAGTTTCCTTTAGTTGATTGGGAATCTCAAAGTTTATACAGTAAGCATGTTTACAAGATTATAAGGGCTGATGGGAATACTAGTTATCATAAAACCTTTGAGAGTATGCTAAAAAGTTTTAATAGACATGACTTAGAGGTTTTACACAGGTTGGTAATGGAAAGATTTCAAGATAACACTCCAGAAGGATACAATTTGATGTTATGGGGTGATCTGAAGATACTAGTAGATCCTGAGCAAGATGATGACATCTGGAAGAATCAAAACCAGTGGAAAATAATCAGTTGGAAGCTGTATGAAACTTGTGGAGTGCACACACTGATGGTTGATGGTACTTTGATGACTATTCATATGTTTGTAGAGAAAAAGTATCCACTCACCAAAGAAACACTTCAGAAGATGCTTAACTGGAAATTAGAAGCTGAAGCAGAAAGTTCTATGGCATTTGAGTTGCTAAAGTTTATCAAGACTCAGATTGAAGAACAATAAAAGTGTGTTTGAAAGAATCCTCAGCAAAAGAAGAATTGAAGATCTAATCCAGAAGAAACTTGAGATTTGAGAGTAAATCACAAGTTTAGGGGAGGATTGTTGGGATTCTGAAGCTTCTACAAGTTAATACTGCTGGCTCAAGATTAATACTGCTAGTGAAGACTTAATGCTGTTAATGAAGATTGAAGAAATAAGTCTAAGTCTTTAGTACTGCTAGCTTTGTAGTTAGTACTGCCAGTACAATGTTAGTACTGCCAGTAATAGTTAGTATTGTTAGTTAGTATTAGTACTGCTAGTATATTGTATTAGTACTGCTTATGAGATATGCATGAGATAAATTAGGAATAGATATGCATTATCTCTTAACGCGTTTTGTAAAGCCCATTAGGGTTTCCTTAGTCTATAAAAGGAACCCTGGGAATAGTTAGTAGATATAGTTCTACACAGATCAATAGAGATCGATTAGCAATCATAGTTTTTGTAATCTGTAACCTAGGCAGATTCAAGTTATAATATAAAGTTCTTTTGTGATTCTTAATACTGTTCTTCTTAGCATTATTGATTAGTTTCCGCATAATCAATAGTGTTCAAATCAGTGTTTCATTATTGTTGCTTTAGAATTATCTAAAGGAACAAACCCTTTACAAGCTAAAGGTTAAGATCTATTCAGAAAACGATCCAACAAGTGGTATCAGAGCTTGTGTGGAAACTCTGAATAAGAAGAACTCAATTGTAAGATGGCAGAACAAGACATTCCTCCACCCACTATCACAGCAATGAAAATCCCTATCATCAACACTAGGGAAACGGCAACAAAGAAATCTCCTAGCAGGTTTTGTTGGAGTTCGTGATGTTCTTTCCACAACAGGCTCATCACAGAAGCAATGTGTTGGAATTGGTCGAATCCAGTTGGAAGTAGAGGAAGACGAAGACATGATTTAGGGTTTGGGTGTTTTAATTGATTTGAGGGGAAATTAAGGTTAGAAAGATATAAAGGGTGAGGTATATAAATGTTGGAAGTAACCGTTGGGTGGGGGTGAGGTGTATAACGGTAAAAAAAGACTTAGTTGGCATGTCACGTCATGGTTTGTAGGTTTAGCCGGTGGAATTTTTTTTGTAACGACCATATTAATAGGTAAAGTGCAAGTTGAGGTACTATCTGAGTAATATTTTGGGTACACGTACCATATCGGAACATTTGAGAAAGTACGTGACTATTTAATGCCTTAAACCCTATATTTTTTCGTGTCTTCTTCGTTGGGCTGAAAACACACAAATATCACCATCTCCTCCAATTTTTTTCCTTCTTCAATATCACTTTTAAATCAAAATAAAATTTTGAATTGGTGCGTTTCAACGCATGTTGAGCTAGCAAAGCCCAGCCGGTAACGTCGGCAACGCCGGTGCCGCATCGGCATAACGCTGAGCTCAAATCAAATTTATAATACAGGCGGGCTAAAAAAATTTGTATTTTATTTAAATCTACCTTAATTAACAGAACGAGATTGGATGAGTAGATCTATCCGTTTTTAAGGTTAATCAAAAGAAAATAAAATGGGTTTCAAACTTTAATCTTTAAGTTTGGAATTTTTGGGCTCAAAGGCAACGTTGTTAGGAATGTTTTCTTAATCTGCTCAATTGGTCAAGGAAGCTATTCTGGTGGTCTGCCTTTAGGAATTTTTAGTATTTTCAACTAGTGGTGGCAATTCCTGATACGACACGGGACCAAAACAAAAATTAACAGGTTAGGTTGATTAAAAACATTATTCGGGTCGTATTCAGGTCGATTCACTTAACCCATTTATTAAACATGCCGTGTTTAAGTTTGGGGTTAGTTAAACGGGTCGACCCGCCACCCGTTATTAATTGATTTTAATGTTAAAAATTTAATTTTGATAAAGTCACCATTGTGGTGGATTTTCAACGTAAACAAGTTTTCATACGAATCTGAGAAAAAAAATCAAAATGTCACCATACGTAAAAACAAAAACCATAACATTAAAATTTTGAAAAAGAACGTAAGCTCGTTTTCAAACAAAATATGCATGTTCATTAGCTATTTGGAAAAAAAATCTTACAAATCAAGAGAAAACGAAACTTACCATCGGTCACTGTGTGCTCGAATCAGCCCTCTCATAGTGCGATTTGAGTTAGCGATTTGGAAAATTTAGGGATGAAAATCGAATAAAGGGTTTCTTGGGAATGTGAAGTGGGCATGTGGTAGATATTTGAGGAAAACATGTAGACTAAAATACCCTCACATGAGACGCACGTGAGGACAGTAACGGGAAAAACTAACGAGAGTTAATGAAAAGAATGAGAATTGTAACAAACTGTGAACAACAATAATGGCATTTTTGTAATTAAAGTTTCAGAGTGGCGCGGAATGCAAAAACGATAAACCATAGGGATAAAATTTGAAATTTACCTGAATAAATACTTTTAGCCAGTGTTGCAAAAAAAAGGCCTACAAAGCCGATTAATTGCCGCTTAAGCCCTAGTGAGCCACCAACCTTTCTGATTGACTAATGATTTGCGCACTCTTTATTTTTATTTGCACACTTCATTTTGTGTTTTAAACAGTTGTACATTTGTTAAATGCTGTTTTGCCAGTTCGTACATTGAATGTGCGGATAAAAAAGGAAAGTGTGCCAATCAACTCCCTTTCTGATTTGTGTAAATCGGTCAAAGAATTGGTCAACCGTGTTCAATGGTGGTCAAACTTACCGGAAACCTAGAAATCTTGCCGGAAATACCCAAAACTCACCGTAAACTTGTTTTAATCAAGTATAATAACTATTCATAGCTATTACAAGTTGATTTGTTTTAAACAATCTTGCCGGAAATATCCAAAACTCATCAAAAATGCCAATCCGATTAATCCCGCCTAGAACGATTACAAGCTAAAAGTGGTCGACCGTCGACCACCGATTTACCATTTTTGCAACCTTGCTTTTAGCCTAAACGAGGGGCATATTGCCCGCGCGTTGCGGCGGAGGCTAACTTAGTCTCGAAAGGTATTTGCCGCCCATAGTATTAGCCTAAGTAATAAAGAATGAGAGCCCAAACCTTTTGATATAAAATAAGCAATTTCATATAAGCAATCCCACTCTTTAAGCTGTGAGCGCAATCTGTTTTCATTTATCTACTGAAGTTCTGAAGCATGTACCAAACCATGGTCAATAAGAGTAACAAATAATACCCAAAAATCTGCGGCATCAAAAATCAATATGCCTATTTCCCTATTTGCGTAAAACATCCTTTTAATGTATGTACTTGTTGTATTAAACATAATAGAGATCGAAGAAAAATAAAAAGTTATTCTAACTTACCACACTTGGCATATGATTAGTAAGCTTAGTTCGATCAAAACTTTTCTACCAGTAAGTAGATGATTGCACGCTATTGGTTTATCGGCAGCACCTCTTCGTGACTCATACTACTCCTGAAGTGGGTTACCCCAAGGGACGAATTTTGATTTCACATTTGACCAACAGATCTGAAGGATCTTGCGTATGCACAACTCGTTGTCCATAACTATGTCATCACACCTGCAAGATATTAAAAAAATTAGTTTTTACTTTTACTGATTTTTTAAGCTTCTTTAAAGTGGTGTATATAAAAGGCAGTCGGTAAATGTCTAAATGTATTAGTATAAATTCAAACAATTCTTTAGCAGCCATATATGAATATCACATTCATGTAATCATTAGTCTAGTTGTGTCCCCATGCTGTATTTGGTGGTGTTATACTATATAATTTACAAAAATGACCATCGTTATTTCTTACATCATGACATGTACCCTAAAACCTGAATGGTATTTCTTATCACATGAAACGATCGATGTCAGAACCAACTTCAGGCTTGCTTTATTCTATGCCTTAAGAACCACTTGATCTACTGATTGCAAGTAGTAAAAAAACTATTCCTAGAAACTTCTATAGCAGCTAAAGTTGCACACTATGTAAATTGATTTAACCCTACTTGCTATACAGGGGTATTTATACTAATCGAAACATTGTAGAGATGTACGGTTTCTGGCATGTAGATGACGACCCTTTCGTCATGTCTCTATCACCTGTGTCTTAGATGGTGACATCTCTTTAGTTGATGTTATAGTTTATCGTGTAGTCACTATCTTTCTGTGTTTATGGTGACGTTATCTCTTTGATGACGTTGCCCTGTAGGTCTCTGAAATAAAGTCAGCGCTTTGTTGTTTACTATACTGACGTCCTGTACCCGTTCGGAACTTCATGACCCATTCGGAATCTTCTGGCCCTTTCGGACTTGAATGGCTTGCTTGGTCTGGAATGATTCGATTGGGCTTGAGTGGTTCGCTTGGGCTTTGTGTGGCCCATTACGGGCTATTAGCACATTCCTCATATATGCGTGACAGTTGACCCCCCCATTACTGGCTTACGAGTTGTAAACTTTTGAAGTCATACTTGAGGTGCTCGTTTGGAAGGGTCTTGAGACGTTGGTCCTTGTTTCTTTCTTGCCCTATTCCTCTTCCTTTTCTCTTCTTCCCCTTCCCCCTTTTTTTTTGCGTCTTGATAGGTATGAAACAAAATTTCATAATTATGAGGAGTTGAGATCCACTTGTCTTCTTGATGTGTATGAGACAAAATCATAATTTCAGTGGGTTAAAACCATTATGACTCTTCATCGTCTCTTTATCTGGTGTGTATACGTGTTGAGCGATTTCCTATCAATGGTCACGATTGGGCTTTGACAACTGTTGTGTGTGATTTGACGAAACCAAGCCCATTTGGGGCCTATAAATAGTCCATAGTTACTTATTTTTTACCGTGTGTAAAAAATTTAAGATCATAGCCGAACGTACCCTTGCTGCAAGATAATATCAGACGTCTCCAACCGTCTTTATCTTTATCGTATCAGTAAATCCTTTTCTTCCCTTTTTAGACTTTGTAAGTTGCCTCACATTCGGATCTTAAAAATGTCTAACATATGGAACGAAGTTGACATGGGGTCGCAAGCCGAAGCCTCTTCGTCCAGCAAGCGTGACATGGGTTCTTATATTTCCACCATGAAACCTTCGGATGTGAAAGCCCTTACTCGTAAATATAAAATTCCTAGGGATCTACACCTCGTTGCTGTGTCTTCCGAATGGACCATGGACCGTCTGACCGATGAGTATATTGGACCGTTATGACATATTTTGAGTTTGCCCCGGGCTAAAGTACTTTGTTCGACCTTCTTCTGCTGTGATTGAGGCACTTTCATGTTCATATTCTCCCAATTAGTACCACTAGGTTTGACCCGATTGACTATTCGGAGCTGTATTGTCGAAGCCTTCACATTCGTCCCCTTTGGTAAACTTTGTTCTGGGTTTTTTTATAAACTTAGCAAACAAGGGATGGTTTTTCATTCGAGAAAAAGACCGGTAAAGATTTTTCGAGTAAGATTTTAAAAACGAAACATTCTCTTGTATGAAAAAGTGGACAGGGCGGTTCATTTTTATTGATCGTAAAGAGCCATTCCGGACCTATGGTGCTGGAACATCATGATTCGAATAAAGAGATATCCTGCCACCAAGAGGTTCGATGAGCTGAATGTTATTGCTCTGACCCACCAGTCCTATTGAATATTCGTGGTATTCCCCGAGCGGATTACTTTTTATTGCTGGGTGGCTATCACTTGGAGTTCCTATTTGTCCTTTCACTGTGTTCAAAGATTCCGAGATGGGCCGATGGTAATGAGAGGGCACTTATCTCTTTCTCCTTTATTTTCTCTTTTTATGTTTCGTTTAGCGAACTTTTTATATATACTCGTTCCATATTAATATATCATCGTCCTGTATGATGGTTAATATTTATTTTGTATCTCTTTGTCTCTATTATCCAAACGAATGTGCTCTAGGTCATCTTAACTGGCATCTTCATCTTCTTCACTAAGGATGACTATCGAGGGCAGTGGGAGGCCTTGACCGAACAAGACGTCATTCCTCAACATACTACCACTCCTCTTAGTGCCGATGAGCAAGTGCCTGAAAAGACGGACTCGCAACAAAGGGTTGAGGATTCAGATCCTAAGATAGTGGCAACGAGGATAAGGAAAGCGAATGCTGCTGCCAAGAGAAAGCAAAGAAGAACAGGGAGTCTGAAGGTGCCGTGGGTACTTAGGGGATTCGAAGAGTCGTAAACCCTCTTCCAGGTCCTGAGAAGGGGATAAAGAAAGCCCTTCTGATCACATCCTTTGTCCTACTCCTCTTCACAAAAAAAAAAGAACATAGTGGCGTTTCATCGGATGTTTCTAGGGGTGACAATGCGATTTCCCCTACTCAGACTCAGGGAGATAATTTGGTTGAGATTCCTGCGCATGACTCTGCTAATACCATCACTCGCCCTTATGAAGAGCATCACGATGAGCATTCAGGGGTTCTTGGTAATAAAGATGGTAATTTTGATGATGATGTGGATGAAGAGCTTGATATTGGGGGGCCGGGTGGGCATGTTAGTGACACTTCGGAACGGGTTGTTATCGAAACTGAGTCAATCCCCACTGCTGCAACCCGTCCGGATAATGGGAAGTCTATTGCCCAGGAGGAGACTCCTATGCCTGATCCCCTTCCGAAAGGTGTGTCTTTTATTTCCATTTTATTTTCTTAAGTGTTTTATTCTTCGCACTCTGTGTTGCTAATAGGTGGTGTTTCACAAGTATTGGTGCTGATGGGGCCGGGTCTTCCTTACCTCTATCTCTTTTTGTTCCAACTTGGGGGATCCACCAGAGGAGCCGAGTGACCACTCCGGAGGAGTGCCGTGATTTGATGGTCAACCTTATTCCTCCTGGTGTTCGAGAGGAGATGAATCTTTTAGACAATAATGTTGTTTTAGACAGAGCTTGGTTCTCCTTGGCCCGTGGTGCTATGGTACAGGCCTACGCCCTTTGTCAGTTTGAGTCTCTTTATGACACCCATCCATTCCCTCAAGAGAGTCTCGAAGACTACACGAGGTCAGCTATGTTCGGACCCGAGAGGATTTTAATTTCGTATCAAAATTTCTACAATACTTTGTCCTGAGAACATAGGAAACTCCGCGAGGAGCAATGCCAGTTTCTGAGGGTCTTGCTGTTGTTCGGGCCGAAAAGAATAGCTTGATGGCTACTAATGCCGAACAAACCCTTTGGATCAAAGAGTTGGAGCAACAATTTAAAAGTGTTCATGAGGTCCATTATTCTGCTGTGAAGGACCTGGAAAGCCAGCTTGCTCAGAAAGACTCTGCCTTAGTTTATGCTGAAAGGATTTCCGATGAGAGACTCTCGGAAAATGAGGGGCTCAGGGCCCAACTCGCCTTTGCCCAAAAAGAGAAGACCGATGCTATTAGGAAGCTTCTTCCCACTGTGGTGGAGCGTCTCCTACAGAGCCATGAGTACAAACAGAGTCTCTTCGTTCCTTTCAACTTCGCGCTCCAAACTGGATGGGGGCAAGGTCTGGCTGAAGAAGAGGTCCCGAAAAGAAGCCCACAAGATAATTGAAGAGGGGATGAATGGGTTTGACCCTTACTCTGATAAGAAGATGACTGTTGAATACGAGAGGTTATTTTCCAAGACTTACCTGTATGTGTATCGTATCTCTCACCTCTCTAAGAAGCCAGTGCAAGATCTCTTAAAACTTCACCCTGCCCCTCCTCCTAAGGATGCTCCCAAGGCTAGTTTCGGAGGTATTGCCTTTGCCCTCAAACTCGTTAGGGCTGCGGAGGTGGCCAGTTCAAAAGACACAGCCTCTAAGGAGTTTTCAAGGTCAAAGACTGGTCCCTTTCCTCAAGATCCTGCTTCCAAGCATGTTTCCGGGGGTTCCAAAACCCCTCCATCAAAGAAGACTTAGCTTTGTGACTTGTAATAGATAGGTCTTATTTTGAATTATTTGTGTAACCTTGAACGGACGTCCCTTTTTTGGGCCTTGTATAATTTTATTTCGGTGCCGTTGTAAATTTGCTTTTGTCGTGATTGACTCCTCACTTCTCTGCTTGTTTCACTTGTATTTGAATGGGTTGCCTCTCATATAGATTTAGCTACCGTGGGGTCACTTCGTCCGAGGAGGCTTTGCCATATGTACAGTATGTTTTGTTTGAAGGGATTTTGCCCTTTCTTCTACTTTTTTTTATGCGACTTGGTGTTTGTGTAGTTTACCCTGTGACTTACCCTGAGCTATCTGTGGGATTTATTTTGTCCGGAGAGGCTGTGCCCTTCCTTATCATTTTTACCCTGTGACTTAGTTGCCTGTGGGGTTTATTTCGTTCGGAGGGGCTGTGCCCTTCCTTATCATTTTTACCCTGTGACTTAGTTGCCTGTAGGGTTTATTTCGTCCGGAGAGGCTGTGGCCTTCCTTATCATTTTTACCCTGTGACTTAGTTGCCTGTGGGGTTTATTTTGTCCGGAGGGGCTGTGGCCTTCCTTATCATTTTTACCCTGTGACTTAGTTGCCTGTGGGGTTTATTTTGTCCGGAGGGGCTGTGCCCTCCTAATCAATTTTACCCTGTGACATAGTTCCTGTAGGGTTTATTTTTGTCCGGAGGCTGTGCACTTAGTCCTTATCATTTTTACCCTGTGACTTAGTTGCCTGTGGGGTTTTATTTTGTCGGAGGGGTTGTGCCCTTCCTTATCATTTTTACCCTGTGACTTAGTTGCTGATATGTTTATTTTGTCCGGAGGGCGAGGGGGTGACCCTCACTTATCGATATTTACCCTGTGACTTAGTTGCCTGTGGGGTTTATTTTGTCCGGAGGTAGCGATCCGTCCGTCCAATATATTGCAACAAATATTGGAAAATTGCCTTCTCCTTTTGAACTAGGAGGAAAAGCTATAATATTAATTAATTAGCATTCGCAAATACAAGATTCATAAAACAATAAGTCCTACAAGTAGCATTTGCGTAAATTGACTGCGTGCCATGTTCGAGGCACCACCTTATCCTCCATTGTCTGCAACTTGTAGGAGCCATTCTCGAATGCTTCTGTGACTCTATATGGGCCTTCTCAATTTGGTCCCAACTTTCCTTCATCTTCCATCCTGCTTGCTTCATTCCTTCGATACACAAATTCTCCAGGCCTAAAACCAGCTGGGCGGACCCTCTTGTTATAGTACTGTTCCATCTTTGTTTTGTACTTGGCCTCACGTATGGCAGCTGCTTCTCTTCTTTCCTGCAACAAATCTAGATTCAAACGCTGCTCCTCCTCATTGTATTCCTCCCGTATCATTAAGGTTCGATAAGATGGGATTCCTATCTCAGCAAGGATGACCGCTTCACTTCTATAGGTTAAACTGAAAGGAGTTTCATTGTTGCTTTGTTTGATTTGAGTCATTGAGCCCATAGCACATTTGGTAGCTCGTCTACCCAACCGGCTCTTTCCCTTTCCTAGCCTGGTCTTGATTCCTTCCATGAGGCTTCTATTTGCCTTTCCTACTAAACCGTTGGCTTGTGGGTGGGCTACTGAGGTGTTCATCTGTTGGATCTTGAATCTGGTGCACCACCCTTTAAATGGCTCATTTACCAACTGTGCTCCATTGTCTGTGACAATTATCCTTGGAAGGCCAAACCTGCAAATGAGGATTTTCCTCTTATTATATAACAAAGCGGATCACCTCTTTACCTGTTATTTTTAACTAGAGGCTTTGCTACCTATCCACTTAGCGATATGTCAATGGCTACCAATAACAAACTTGGGCTACCTGCTACTGGGCTGGTGTCAATGGTCCTAGGATGTCCATCCCCCATTGATAGAAGGGCCAAGGGGCCATGATGGATGTCATGTGTGTCTTGGGGAGTCTTGGAATCGGGGAATGAATTTGGCATGAGTCGCATTTATCTACCTCTTCTTTAGCATCAGCATGCATTGTGGGCCAGTAATAGCCTTGCCGCATTGCTTTCCTGACCACTGCTCTTGGGCCTATGTGCATTCCACAAGATCCCATGTGGATTTCTCGGATTATATAGTTTGCTTGTAAAGGACCCACACACCTCAACATCGGGACCAAGTATCCTTTCTTGAACAGTACTCCTGATTCTATCACATATTGGCTTATCTTGGCACGCAGGGACCGTGCTTCATTTTTGTCCGAAGGGACTATTCCTTCTTCCAAGTATTTGATGATAGGAGTCATCCAATTCTCCCCTTCCTCTTCCACAATGGTTTGCACCTCCTTAGCGTCGGTTGATCGTTCATTGAGAACTTCAACTAGAATCTCTTTGGTGAGGTGGCTGAAAGGGACTGTGGCCAGCTTGCTTAAAATATCCGCCTTCTGATTATCTTCTCTCGGTATGTTCTCAATGGAAAATGTCTTGAATTCTGAGATGAACTCTTTGGCTTTGGCCAAATACTTGATCATTGACTCTTTGGTAGCTTCATATGTCCCATTGATTTGATTAGCAACCAATTTGGAGTCTACCTTCACCTCTATGCCTGACACCTTCATTTTTCTTGCAATGCGTAATCCTGCGAGGAGAGCTTCGTACTCTGCTTCATTGTTGGTACTGACAAATGTTAACCGAAGAGCATAAGTATACTCCAAACCACTAGGTCCGATTAGCACGAGACCTGCTCCTGAGCCCTTCAGACTGGCCGCTCCGTCCGTGAAGAGTGTCCAGACTTCAGTGTCGTCTACCTCAGGTGGTACTTCGGGCATTCGAAAGTACTCTTCTTCTGCCTCTCCATCCGGAGCATCTGACAGGAAATCTGCCAGGACTTGGCCTTTTATAGCATCCAGGTGTAGGAACGAAATTTTGTATGTCCCTATCTCCACAGCGTACTTGGCTAACTTCCCTGAGGCTTCTGTTCTGCTAAGTATATTTTTTATGGGTTGATCCGTAATGACCTTGACAGGATGAGCCTCAAAGTACCTTCTTAGCCTCCTCGTCATGTTAACTAAGGAAAGGGCCAGCTTTTCCAGAGGGGAATAATTCTTTTCGGCATCATTTAGCGTTCTGCTCACATACTGGACTGGGCATTGTCTTCCGTTTCGATCTGTCAGCAGTACTGCTGAGACAGCCTCCTTTGCCACTGCTAGGTATGCATACAGTGTCTCCTTCGGAAAGGGCGGTGTTAATGATGGAAGGGATATTATCAGCCTCTTCATCTGCTGAAAAGCCTCTTCTGCCTCCGGGGTCCACCGGTACTCATGTTTGTTTTCTTTTGTTATGTTTTTGAGGGTGTTGAAGAAAGGGAGAGCCCTTTCGGCTGACTTGGCCAGGAACCGATTTAACGAAGCTAGCTTTCCACTGAGACTCCCCCCTTTGCATCTCTTTTAATGTTTTTGGGGAAGTGAGATCCGATATGGCCTTTGTCTTTTTGGGGTTTGCCCTGATTCCTTCCGATGTGACCATGTATCCCAAAAATTTGCCTTCTTCTACACCAAACGAACATTTTTTGGGATTCAGCTTCATGTTTATTGCTTTCAAATTTTCGAATGTTTCTGCAATGTCCGCCAGGAGATCCTTCTCATCTTTGCTTTTGATAACCATGTCATCCACATATGCTTCTAGGTTCCTTCCTATTTGGATTTGAAAAGTTGAGTTCAATCCAACTGTTGGTAGGTGCGGCCCGCTATTTTTAAAACCAGATTGCATCTTCAATTAGTAACAGTATGTCCCGTTTTTTTTGCTCTGTGTAAAAGGATGTTTTTTCCTTATCTTCTCTTGCCATCTGAATTTGATGGTACCCTTTGTAGGCATCAAGGAAGAACTTGTACTTGAAACCCATGACTGCTTCGACCTTGTAGTCAATACTAGGCAAGGGATAATAGTCTTTTGGGGCATTCAGAGTTCAAATTTTTAAAATCATACACAGCATCCATGATCCATTCACTTTCTTGACATAGAACTGGGTTAGAGATATACGTCGGGTACTTGACTGGGCAGACTATTCCTGCTCTTGCCCATTCGGCTACCTCATTAGTGACATCTTTGCTTTTTTTTGGAGAAAAGGTCCTTCTTTTTTGGCAGAACAGTTCTAAAGACGGATTTACATTAAGGGAGTGCTCTATGATCTTTCGAGGCACCTCGGTCATGTCAGAAGGTTCCCAAGCGAAGACCTCCATAGTATATAATTAGGAGTGTCTTTAGTTCGGTTCTTGGCAAACAGAGAAAAGATTTCCTCCTATGGTAACAATTTGATCTGGGAAGCAGGGATTAACTAGTATTTGCTCAGTAAGGTCTGCCCCTTCATCTGGCTGTCCTGCCTCATGGATCTCCGGTTGCTTCTCCGTCAGTATTTGCTTTCCTTCTCGAAGTCTGCACTCTGCGATTATCGTTGCCCGGGTCACCAGAGTTGCTATTCCTTATGAGTAGGGGAACCTTGATCAAGTGAGTGGATATTCCCGATGGATAGCATGCAGTGCTTTCACCCTGTATACCCAAGATTATGTTAGTAGGGGATAGGGGCGCGAACGACTAAAAATTTTATGGACATCCTTCTGCTCAGACCTTCATTCCCAAAACATACTTCCAGATCGATTTTCCCCAATGGTTTCGCCACCTCGCCGGCGAAACCCACCAAGTCCGTTCTTGTTTCTCTTAGTCCGGCCCTTACCTTCGCAGGCAAGTTTTCAAAACAATGTTCAAACATGACTTCCACGGATGAACCCTCATCCACATACACACGCCTTACCAGATAACCTTCCACTTCGGCTTCTATGATTAGAGGTTCATCGGATGCATCATCTGATATGACCCCTGGGAAGGTGATAGGGGTGTTCATCCAAGCTTCTGTTGCTTCGCGGTCCTTGCGTTTCTTCTCTTTGGAGGAGAGGATTCTGACCATGTTGATTACCTTGGGTGGAGGGGGAGGGTTTCTGCTTTGAGAGCGATTTCCAATTGTTTTCTCAATTGTATGCAATCGTTTGTGTGATGACCCTTATCTTGATGATAGTCACAGTATTTATCGGGGTCGCCTGTTCTCAACGGATTTGCCACTGGTCTTGGTGCTGGCAATTGCAGTTGGGTTTCGGTAGCTAAAATTTCTTTGGGACACTTAATCAGAGAGTCCAAGGAAAGTACAGGTACTGCTTTGTTTGCTTGGTCTCTTTGGGGATAGGGAGCTCTGTAATCCCTATGCCTTCCACCGTTGAAATTGTCTCTTACCTTGTAAGGGTTTTTATAATCATTTCCCTTGTAGTCTCTTCTTTGGCTACTTCGGTTGTCTCTGTCATTTCTTGTGGAAGTTGGAAAGGTCAATCTCTGATGGACATCTCGTGGTCCTGTCGGAAAGGACAGGCGACGATGAATGTCCCTCGACTCTCCTGGTGGGAGTTCCGTGCGGGCATATGCTTCTTCCGCTCGGACAAATTCATCCACCCTTCTCATCATTTCATCAACGGTTTTGGGTATGTTGCTTGAGAAGCGTTTTGCCAGTTCAGGAGATTTTATTGAATCCATAAAGGACGAGATCTTCATGACCTCCGGAACACCCATGATGAGACCAGTTTCCACCGTCCCCATCTTTTCTTGAACCGGTAGGGTCTCGTTTGGGTGGGCCCTCTCACAACCTTAGTGATCTCATGGGTGCTCTTTGAAACACGCCTCCATATTGAGTATCTGGTGGTGAATGCTTCCCATTATTGATACCATTCATTGATGCTATTGAGTGGAAGACTCTCGAACCAGCCCCTGGCTCCTCCGTCCAATGTTTGCTGAAACATCCGACACCAAACCGGCATGGGCCATTCTCCTGAGTTTGCTGCCATCGAAAAACGATTTAAATGATCGGCTGGGTCAGTGGACCCATCATACAGCGTGATGTTGGTAGGCATAACATATTCCGGGCCAGCGAACTCAATGATCCTTCTTGTGAGGGGTGTTTTTAGTTTTTCCTTGAAGGGCTTGCTTAAGTCTTCCTCGTCGACATCTTTTCCTCTCGCGACACGTCCTTCTTTTAGAGGTATATTGTCTGTTCCAAAGTCCAGACGTATCGGATCAGCCTTGTTCTGTTGGTTGTAATCTTTGATTATGGACTTTATTGCCAAAATGTGTCCTTCAATCTGCTCCTTAGTAAGAGGAGGGGCAGTCCCTTCTCGCTCGTACCGATCGTCCAGCCCTCCTCCAGATTGTTCCGTCATTCTCTCTGAGCTGGTAGATGAGATAAACGGCTTGTCCCCACGGATGCGCAAAATGTTTAAAGCAAAATACCGCGCCCTTGAATTCCAGGTGCGTTCCCTCACCTCTTGGTGAAGTATCCTCTTGAATTACCTGAAAGTAAGAAAGAATACCCGTTAACTCGCCCCGGGTGTTGACCCAGGACCAAGCTCGGGTGTGAGAGTAAGTAGGTGAATATTAGCCGAAGGGGCTGTATATGGGAGCCGAGGAGGCTATAGTAATAAATGTGTGTGTGTGTGCAGTAAATGCTATGCTTTGAATAGTAAATACGGGGGTATTTATACTAATCGAAATACTGTAGAGATGTACGGTTTCTGGCATGTAGATGACGACCCTTTCGTCATGTCTCTATCGCCTGTGTCTTAGATGGTGACATCTCTTTAGTTGACGTCACAGTTTATCGTGTAGTCACTATCTTTCTGTGTTTATGGTGACGTTATCTCTTTGATGACGTTGCCCTGTAGGTCCTCTAAAAAAAAAAAAAAAAATAAAGTCAGCGCTTTGTTTGTGTCAATGCTAGACTTCATGTACCCGTTCAGAACTTCATGACCCATTCGGACTCTTCTGGCCCTTTCGGACTTGAATGGCTTGCTTGGTCTGGAATGATTCGATTGGACTTGAGTGGTTCGCTTAGGCTTTGTGTGGCCTATTCGGGCTATTAGCCTGTCCGGCATATACGCGGACATCATCACACCTGCAAGATATTAAAAAAATTAGTTTTTACTTTTACTGATTTTTTAAGCTTCTTTAAAGTGGCGTATATAAAAGGCAGTCGGTAAATGTCTAAATGTATTAGTATAAATTCAAACAATTCTTTAGCAGCCATATATGAATATCACATTCATGTAATCATTAGTCTAGTTGTGTCCCCATGCTGTATTTGGTGGTGTTATACTATATAGGGTGCTACTATTGGTACCCCCTAGCCCACAAAAAGTACAATGTCCGTAGCCTTGTTTGATGCAACAATTTTTGTATCATTTCTGTTTTCGGATTCTAAAACATTAAACACTTTGACTGTTAAACAATTATTATTTTCATTCCAGATTCTGCGTTTCACAGTTTTATAACATAAACAAAATTTTAAAAAAATAAAAAACCGAAAAAACAGGAGGGGTACGAAAGGGAGGTACCAATGGCTTTTTAGGGAGGGTACAAATAACCAACCCCTTTACAAAAATGACCATCGTTATTTCTTACATCATGACATGTACCCTAAAACCTGAATGGTATTTCTTATCACATGAAACGATCGATGTCAGAACCAACTTCAGGCTTGCTTTATTCTATGCCTTAAGAACCACTTGATCTACTGATTGCAAGTAGTAAAAAAACTATTCCTAGAAACTTCTATAGCAGCTAAAGTTGCACACTATGTAAATTGATTTAACCCTACTTGCTCTGAAAGTCTGAAACCCACTACACTCCAAATAATGCAGTACGATGCTACTAATACACAGTTCAGGTAGCAGATTATGTTAATCCTATTTTACACACTTACTTTAAACAAAGGATTAATTTCATAATTTTTCAATAACTCTAATCTTAATTGTGTTCACTGCTGCAACTGTCGTTGATATAGATGTTCACGTAACTTTATTTCCGCTTTAGTGAGCTAACATTTCATGCATATCAACTTCTTCTTAATTCTACTGTATTTTTAATAATCAGTTTAAAAGGAGCTATTAATTTAGGGGTTATTTCATATGTAGATACGTAAACAATCAGCAAATGGTAGCATGTTAAACCACCATCTGTTAGTAACTGTTGAAAGAGTAATGTCCGTTTGTTCGCCCTTGTGTTTTTACTATAGTAAAGAGGGCTGCCAGTTTTGTTTTTTAAGTAGATAAGCATTTTATCTGAAGACAAATATATGATAAATCAGTTAAGAGTGGCTAGTCGCTAATTTCTTATATTGCATACGTAAAAAAATCAAGCATAATAACGTCTTACTTTGCAAGAGTCGGGAACTTGATGCATTCCGTCGGCATGTTTCCACTATAGAGCTTTCTTCTTGCACTTATCTGTCTTGGGCACCTATATACAAAAAACCGATGGTTATTGTGTCAAAGCGTTTTCGACTGATCATCATATGCAAGCATACGATGGTTATTGTACAATTTAGAGTGGCATATGAAAAATAAGAGGGTTGCTTGAAAAACGCAGCTTAACCAAGCTGTTGTCTACATAAATTTCATCGAACCCCTTCTCTAAAAAGAATACTCCATATATTCAGGGTGAAGAATTTATGTAAAGTTAATATTTGAACTTAACATCAGACATGTTATCAAAATCACTACCTCCATCAACTTGCTCATCTTCTGGATTAAATATACTAACTTGTAAAGGAACTTATGATAAGCGGTGTAGTAACTGAATGAATGATAAGTCGCCTTTTGCCTTGGAAGAGTATAGCACTTGAACTTCCAGCTGCCAACTTCATGTACTCTTCAAGTGTCCTTTCCTAAATAAATCACATAGGTTAAAACTTTAATTTGCCATAATGATCAAAATCCTATATTGCTAAGAATTACAAACGGTGACTCAAAAGCCATTTACTGACTCAAGTACATAGATCAAACGAATCAAAGAAATTCAACTCACTACATATAAGTCGAGCTTAGGCTAATTTTTTATTTCTCTCGAGTCAGGCTTCGATATTCATATTTTTAACTACATGCTGGTTGTTAGTTTAGTTGTTACAATTTGTGAAAACATGATCAATAATACTTTGCCCCATGTTACTTTATGTTCTACTTATGACTTAGACATCGTTGCTTTTAATGGGACCAAACTTCTTAAATATTATAGAGATCATGCCATATCGCTATCAATTTTATAAATAGACCCTACAAGAGAGTCAAGAAAAAGGAGATACACATAAGTTAAACTAGTACCACACATATATGTTAGGTTATGCTTCATCTTCTTGCCATTCCGGATTCTGCTCCGCCATTGTCATTTTGTTGTCATCATACTATACTCTGGTAATCGACAACATGAGTATGCATCAAATCCTGAGGTTTGTTACGCATGAGGCTTGCGGATAATTGAGCGCGTAAACACCTTTTAAGGACAGGGAGGTTAATCCCGTGCGGAGCTCTTTAACGATTTTCTCATGTTTACAGAAATGTTCTTACGATGGTTAAGAATTTTGTTCCAATGATCAGGTTCATCCTTATCACCCTCATGTATTCAATGTTGTTGTTTGTGTTTTGTTATCTCAATTCATATACTTTGTTTCAATACTGGTGTTTATGGAATAATGGTAAACAACATGATGATATGTTAAACCCATATATCCAACAATATGTACCTAATCTAACAATGTACGACCTTGTGTAATACCAATGGTCATCTTACCAAGCCTATCAGTTTTTCGTCACATCACTAATTAATCCATCATTCAACAGCTATAGTGGTAACCTCCTAACCAAAGACATAAGAAGCAACGAATGAAAAATAAAGTTGTGTTTTGTTATGCGGTATGCGCCAACGAATGAACCCAAAAAATAGAGCATCACGCGCGGTGGTGCTACCATCGTAATAGAGATCGTGCGCGATTGATGAGCGCCATGGGTAGTGATTTGCTTGTATAACGGTCTGTCTAATGAAACTCGTAAGGTATAAAATATATAAGACACATCTTCAACTCTTAATTACCCACCGGCCATTTAACATTCTTTAATTTGGAAAAATAAAGACCAAGTTTCTTATAAGGTCTGTGGTAAAAATAATTTTTGAAGAGTTATAATGGGAGAATACTTGACGATCCCACATCGGGGTGCCAAAGAAAATTAGCTAGAGAGTGGTGTTATAAATATGAAGGGCATGTTATATCAATTTTAGGTTATGTTTGAAATATAAAGATTTGATTATATTTTTTTCTTTGTTTATGACTTTTTAAATTAATTGTCTAATTTTTTTTACATAAATAAAGCTAGCATGTAATCAAAATTTTATATTTAGTCATACCCACAAATTAGTAAGAAAAGTTACTTAAATGTTTAAAAAATAAATAGAAGTGTGAGATTGTATTTTG
>BQNB010008929.1:0-88359 GCA_026074375.1 Tanacetum coccineum
AATAAGTGTAGAGTAACTTTCTCTGAACATGATAGTGAAATCACTAAGGACGGTAAAGTCATAGGTAGAGGTATTAGGAAGAAAGGCTTATATGTGATGAAATTAGGAAATAAGCCAAAGGATCAAATTTGTCTAGCAACGATTGATGAAAATTCCACATTGTGGCATAGGAGATTAGGTTACGCAAACATGTGTCTCATTTAATCGTTGGCTTCTAAAGAATTAGTTAGAAACCTACCTAAGCTTAAGTTTGATCAACATTTTTGTGATGCTTGCAAAATGGGAAAACAAGCTCACGCTAGTCACAAAGCTAAGAATATAGTATCAACGACTAGATGCTTAGAAATTTTCCATATAGATCTCTTTGGTCCATCCGTCGTACGGAGTTACGGAGAAAACCATTACTCCCTAGTCATAGTAGATGACTACTCTAGGTATACTTGGACTAGATTCCTTAAGAATAAAACCGAAGCTTTCGATCAATTCAAAATATTTAGTAGGAAAATCCAAAACCAATTAGGTTGTTTAATAGTATCAATAAGAACCGACCACGGTAGAGAATTTGATAATGAGGTGCAATTTAGAGAGTTTTGTAATGTCAATGGTATTACACATAACTTCTCAGCTCAACGCACTCCTCAATCAAATGGCGTGGTCGAAAGGAAAAACAGGACACTTCAAGAAATGAGTAGGATTATGTTAAACAAGCAATCGTTACCACAAAATTTTTGGTGTAACGTCGTAGATACTTCAACATACATTCTCAACCGAATCCTCATTAGAGTCATTCTAGGAAAAACACCTTACGAACTCTTAAGAGGTAGGAAACCTACGTTAGATTATTTTAGAGTGTTTGGAAGCAAGTGCTTCATCTTGAACACCAAAGACTATCTTACCAAGTTTGACCCAAAGTCATACGAAGGTGTCTTTTTAGGTTACTCCCAAAATAGTAAAGCCTACATCATCCTTAATAAACACACTAAGAAAATCAAAGAATCACTCAACGTGACATTCGATGAAACTCCTCCACCTTCTAAGACATCACCCTTGGTGGATGATGACTTAGATGAAGAAGAAGCCATTAGGGAAACCGAAAAGAAAAACCTAGAAAATGTTGTTGAGGATAAAACTTTAGAAATTGACGAAATAGTCAATATTAAGAAATATAGAAACCATCCTTTAGAAAATGTTATAGGAAACCTTAACCAAAGAACCCTTAGGTCACAAGTCCAAAACCAAAGTAACTTTTTTTGTTTTATATCAACTATAGAACCTAAGAATGTGAATGAAGCGTTAGGAGATTGTGGAAAACGTAGAAGGAGGTGAATACGTTTCCGATTAAAATCTTAAAACTTTTTCATCAAATACACCAACAAACGTGACTTAATATGAAACATACCAAATATAGTCTATGACTATATTAACAATAGAAAACATAAAATAAGCACGTAGTCACAACATAAACACAAGCATGATTATAAAGTAAAGAGATGATGATATGTAAAAGAGAAAGCAAACCGAACACGATGATTTATAGTGGTTCAATCACGGAGCTCATCTCCGCCCTACTCTACTCCCCGAGTACCCAACTTGAGAGTTACTTTACTAGATCAACAAACTTCCTTCTCAGCGGTGAAACCTTACACAACGTTGCTTACACTTTATCTGGTACTAAGATAAATACCGAGTCCTATCGCCGAAAGAACCAACCCATCGTCGCTTACACTTTATCCGGTACAAAGCTAAATACCGGGTTCTTACACAAAGGGTAGAACCAATCCAACATCCCTTTCAATACAACAATACAACCCATATTCTAACCCGCTAGAAATAACCCATATAACCTCTACATATTACATGGTGTTTGATTGATAAATGCAAATGAATGAATGATGATCTAAACAAACTTCCATTGATGGGAAGTCTTCAAAAAGATGAATAACATGAGATCTCTAGTCTTGTAGATCTTCTTATGTATATGCTTGGTGATGGATGGAAATGGCAAGGACTCTTGCTTTGGTGGATGTAGATGGCAAGATCTTGATGCTTGATTCGGTGAATCATTTCGGGTGTATGCTTACAACAAAATGAGAGTTAGATGCATTATGATCATGGGGTTTTATGGATGCATTATTACAGATCTATATGTGTGAAAAATGGTGGAGAAAGTGTGTTAAAAGTGATGAAAAAACGGATTGAAAATGGTCCTTTATTTATAGGAAAACAAGAGGCTCCCAAAACCTCTCATCTTGAAGCGGTTAAGCGTATCTTCCGATACATTAAAGGCACTACGCACTTAGGATTATGGTATCCTAAGGGGACCGGCATAGAAACCGTAGTATATGCTGACTCTGATCATGCGAGAGATTATGTGGACCGAAAAGAGCACTAGCGGTATTTGTACATTCGTGGGATGTTGTTTGACATCTTGGTTCTCGAAGAAACAAACAGCTCTTGCTATATCCACTACTGAAGCCGAATACGTAAGCGCCGGAAAGGAACGTCAACAAGCACTATGGATGAAACAAGCTCTCATCGACTACGACGTACGACTCGACGAAGTTCCCATCATGTGCGACAACAAAGGCGCGATTGACCTTAGCAAAAACCCGGTGCAACATTCTCGTACCAAACACATCGAAACACGTCACCACTTTCTTCGTGATAATGTCCAGAAGGACATATCTCAATCGAAAAAGTGTCGTCCGTCGACAACATCGCTGACATTCTTACTAAACCCCTTAAACGTGAATCGTTTAACTATCTACGTCTTGGTTTAGGAATGATGGAACACATTCCATAAATCATCTTAGTTCGCTTCTCTTTCTTCTGTCTCAATTCTAGTTCGTGTTCCATTCCGTGTCGTGACAACTTAAATACTTCATCCGAAGTACTTTAAGCATATTTAATTCGCGAAATGCAAATTAAAATGTCACTCCTCTTTGTAAATTTTTTGTCAAAAACCAAGTTCAAAAACCCTTGACTGAGGGAGGCCCCGACTGCCGGTAAATATGGGACCGCCACCAGCAAGTCACAAAATAGGACACTTAAACAAAAAAATTTCAAAACAGAAAACAAACACCCCCTTATCTGCTGCACTCGACGAACACGACCCAAAACCCACCAAAACTCAAATTCAACCATTAAAACATCAATTGAAGATCAAATCAACACTAATAATCAATCTTAATATCACAAAGATCATCAATTGTAAGTCATTTCATCTATTTTCTTTCAATTTGAGTCTAGGGTTCATGATGAACACCAAAAATTAAAATTGGGGATTTTTGTGTTTTCTTTCAATTTTTTACAATTAAGAGTAATAGGATACAATATATAACAAATATGCTTCCCGTAGATATAGGATTTGCATACATTAGTGAATTTGTTGAAAAATTGATTTCGAACCAAAACCTAATTTTATTTCACAATCACTCACGTAGGACATCAATAAAAATTGTTGTTATGCATTGTTAAATCCAATCAGAAATTGTTTCCAAAAACACATGCATATTGATTCTATGAAACAAATTTCGAGATACATAATTCATATGTATTTTTCGACTTGTTTGGATGAGAAATATCAAATTAAAGAGCGTTTGGGTTAACTCTTAGGATGTTATATTTAGGTCGAGTTAATCGTTACTCCACATTTGTTACATTTAGGCACACACTAGAAGCAATGTGCATAACCAACTACAAGTGAAACGATAATAAAATGTGATTTCGCTTTTTATTTTAGGAAATTGATTCAATAAAATTAGTCTATATAAAAATATATGTATCCTAAATACCAAATAGTAATAATAGAGAGAGTATCCCGTTAGATATGACAATTACTTTAGGAAAAGTAATAGTTTTATCTCCCGGATGTCGAATCCTGACGAGAGATGAATTTGAAATCCACGAAAGTATCTTGTTTAATGCTTGAATATCAAATATTTTTGTTTTTGACTTTAAGACTAATTTTAATCACTAAAAATTACCAATCTAAAATTACTAATAATAAAACTACCAAATTTAAAGCTAAATGATCTAAAAGATATTTAAGAGACGAAAATGCTTGCTAAGTGACGTGAAAAGTCCATCAAGTGTGAATTAAGGTTTTACTTAACGAATTAATTTCCTTAGAAAAGATAATTATCTTAAAACGTGATTATTTTGCGAAAACCTCTTAAAAAGAATTAATTATAGATGTGTAGTTGGTCTCATTTTTTCGGGATTTTTGACCCTTTAAACATTCGAACAAAATCTAAATAATCAAAAATTATTAATCAACTAAACCTTTTTTTCAAATCCACACTTAATTCCCGATTCACAATATCACTTAACAAGCACTAATTAAACTACTTGCTACGCATAATGATCAAATAAGCAAAGCTAAACATTTTATTATAAGCTACACTAATTAATTGAAAAAGGATAGAAAATAGAACCGAATTGAAAAGCCGCAAATAAACGAATACCACCCGATTTATTTAGCTAAAACAAATAATCAAATTCGGTCTAGCTAAATAAACCCTTAAGCTCCGCGCCTCATGACTTGACCGGTACCAAAATCGCAACACAAAAAATAACCTGGATAAACTGTTAACAGTAAAATAGTTGCAACAATTCAATTTTAAAAATCTCTTACCTGTTACTACTACACTGTTAGCCAAATGAGATTTCAACAAACCAACTCAAACTTATAAACAACGGGGCCCAATTCAAGAATTCTACACTAAATGAAAACAAGCCTGATGGGTGATTTCTTATAAACCAAACGAGCCCACTAAACCCAACCGAGCCCTAATTATTCTAACCAATTAAAATCCAGACCTATGAAGGCGCAAATCGAATCCCACAAACTAAACGAAAGCCCAAAAAGAGAGTTAAAGAACTGGCTTTAAAACTTTTTGCAATTATCTAACAAAAATAAGCTAACTTATTAATAAGCTGAAACAGAACTTGGCTAATGTAGAATCCAACTCGAAATAAGAATAAGCATTTACGAAACAATAGGATACGAGATCTAATAAGCTAAACTAAATCTTAACCGAATAAGCATATAAATCAAGAAGCTAATTTAGATCGAAGCTTGGATGCGATATTTTAGCTTAGATAAAGATCGAATAAGCCACTAGAGAGCTTTATTTGACTGATGAAATAAGCTGGTGAAAAAAAACGAAATAAGCAATTACTAATATAGCCTATACGAAAATAAGCTAGAAAAAATAGCTTATTTCAGACTTATTTAGATCGAGGCTTTGAAAACGAGAGATCTTATTTGAAATAGCTATGTAAAAGCCATTCGAATTCCTTCTCTTATTTTAAGATAAGCCGGATGAATAAGCAATGAATAAGCTAGGGAAAAGCTTATTTTCGATAAGCTATAAAGAAAGAAAAGAGGTGGAGAATTAAGCCGAACAATAAGCAAACGAAGCAAACTAATCTTCTATTAATAATCTGCTAAATCCAATTACAAGAATAAAAAGCTAAATAAGCTTCTGAAGAGCTTTTACAAAATTGAAATAAGCTAAAACTAAAAAAACTACACTAAAAAGTTTGAGAGTAAACTACCAAAAATCTAACCTAAACTAATGCCCCCAAAAATATGTAGCTGTGTGTGAATAAATAGCCAAAAAGGAGGGGTAGACTTGTAAATTCTAAACCAATTATAGAGCCTCGTCATTGCCTCATTATGAGCCAATCATTGGGCTTTCCTTGTACATGCCAGCACGCTTTATCCCGATCCTCCAATTGATGAAGGCCACGTGGCCTAGATGACGTGTTCGTTCCTTTTTAATTATAAACCGAGTAATCAAATTGAAAGGAGTAAAGAAAAAAAGGTGGCACGTGTTGGATTTTGATTTGTCAAAATAAATCATAATGGGAGAGCACATGTTTGTTTTGATTTTATTTCAACCTCATGTGAGCAGTAGCTTTCCAATTTGCTAAATTTTATTTGCAATTTAATATTGGGCCAAGTGATTATCATGGGCTTATTTTAGGCTTATGCTAACTTGGGCTGGCCTGACCCATAAATTAGTTTACGGGCTGGCCCAATAAGATCCGAAGGCACCGTTGGACTCGTAATCTCGCGCAGATAGATGATGAAAGGATGTCGGGAACTTTTCACGACTTTTTCTTGATCATGTGTGTGTAGAGCACTCTTGATTGAGACGAAACCGTAAATACCTGTTTTTATGCTTTTTTAAATCCAAATTACCATTCCCTCCACCCCCCCCTCCACCACAAAATCCCACCACCAACCCACAACATAATCCTAAACAACCGTCCTCAAAACTAATAAATTTAGTCCAAAAAGTAGTGATTTAGGGGCCAAAAAGGAAGTTAAAGTAGAGAGATTGAACACACAACCACCACCACCCCCCTCTCCACACCCCACACCCCTAAGCCAAAAGGTCCCCCCCTCCCCCCATGATAACAAAAAACCACCCGAAATAAATAATTAAATTCCCCCGACATAATAATGACTCCTAACACACAAACCAGATAATCGAAGTGTGTGTGTGTGTGTGTTACCAACCATCTCTCTCATTTATTTCGAAAAGCGTCCGATTATCACATATACTCGCTCGCTCACTTAATAGATAAAATTAAGAGAAAAATTTTATATGTAAAATTATTTAACCTCAGAGATAAGCGCCTAATGAGCGTTTGTCCTCCTTGCAGAGCGCTCACACCCTCACAACAAAGCATAAAACGAAATCACAGTTAATATTAGATTAGCTGCTAAACTACTCACAAACGCTAATTGTGTAAAAGCCAACCCACTCGCCTCACGCTCTCCGTATCGCTAATTGTACTCTGAAGGATGAGAGAGATATATTTAGATATATATAGAGAATGTGGACCCTTATCACCATTGTGTTGTGTCGCACGCCTCCACGCTCGCGCGCTCTTCGGATCTCGCACTCTCTAATTATAGGTCTAAACGGGTACCTTTATGATAATAAGGACATTTATTTATTTGTCACCAATAATTATAATAATAATAATAATCCTTAGAGAAATTAGGAATAAGAAGAGCGAAAAAAGTACGTGCGTTTACCACAATTAGCATTTGTGAGTAGTGTTAGCATCTAATCTAATATTTAACTGTGATTTCGTTTTATGCTTAGTGTGGAGATTATGAAAAATCAAGGATGACGAACCCCCATTCTTAAAGCCTTTTAAATAATTTTATTAAAATTTTTCTCTTAATTTTATCTATTAATGTATAAGTGGTTAAAACGGGGGCGCTTTCAAAATAAATGATTTTTGAACCTTTTTAATGGACTTTTCTGTTCTGGTTTGGTTAGTTGTAAGGCGGTCATAAGTTAAAGGGGGATAAAATTATTTATTTCCGGGTTTGTTTTATTAACATTGTGTGTGGGACCAGCAATGGCTTAGTGTGGGGGAGTTTGATGTGTGTTAAAATACACATCCTTTTAACCTCGTAAAACACTACTAATTGGACTAAAAATACTAAAATATGCTTAATTATATTGCAAATATTTTTGTTTGGTATTTTTATGTCTTGCAAGTACTATGGATTAAAAACAAAGAAAAAACGGGTATTTACGGGTTCGTCTCGATCAAGAGTGCTCAATAATCAAGATCAAGACAAAGTCGTGAAAAGTTCTCGAACAAGCCATTGACAAGAGCGCGAGATTACGAGTCCAACGGTGCCCTCGGATCTTATTGGGCCAGCCCGTAAACTAATTTATGGGTCGGGCTGCCCAGTTAACATAAGCCTAAAATGTGCCTGATATTCACTTGGTCCCAATAGTAATTTCGCAATAAAATTTAGCAATTGGAAAGTATGCTCGCGTGAGGGTTGGAAATAAAATCAAAACAAAACATGTGCTCTCCCATTATGATTTATTTTGAAAATCAAAATACAACTCGATGCCACTTTTTTTCTTTATCCTTTCCAATTTGATTATCGGGTTTATAATTAAAAAGGAACGAACATGTCATCTAACGGCCATGTGGCCTTCATCAATTGGAGGGTTCAGAAGGATAAAGCGTGGATGGCATGTACAAGAAAAGCCAATGATTGCTCATATTGAGGCAATGACGAAGGCCTCTATAATTGGTTAGAGCTTTTCAAGTCTACCCCTCCTTTTTGGCTATTTATTCACACACAACTACATATTTTTGGGGGCATTAGTTTAGGTTAGATTTTTGGTAGTTTACTCTCAAACTTTTTAGTGTAGTTATTTTTAGTTTTAGCTTATTTCAATTTTGTAAAAGCTCTTCAGAAGCTTATTTATCTTTTTATTCTTGTAAATTGGAATTTAGAGTTATTAATAGAAGATTAGTTTGCTTCGTTTGCTTATTGTTCGGCTTAATTCTCCACCTTTTTTCTTTCTTTATAGCTTATCGAAAATAAGCTTTTCCCTAGCTTATTCATTGCTTATTCATCCGGCTTATCTTAAAATAAGAGAAGGAATTCGAATGGCTTTTACATAGCTATTTCAAATAAGATCTCTCATTTTTCATAAGCCGCGATCTAATAAGTTCTGAAATAAGCTATTTTTTCTAGCTTATTTTCGTATAGGCTATATTAGTAATTGCTTATTTCGTTTTTTTTTTTTCACTAGTTATTTCATCGTGCAATAAGACTTTCTAGTGGCTTATTCGATCTGTATCTAAGCTAAAATATCGCATCCAAGCTTCGATCTAAATTAGCTTCTTGATTTATATGCTTATTCGGTTAAGATTTAGTTTAGCTTATTAGATCTCGTATCCTATTGTTTCGTAAATGCTTATTCTTATTTCGAGTTGGATTCTACATTAGCCAAGTTCTGTTTTAGCTTATTAATAAGTTAGCTTATTTTTGTTTAGATATTGCAAAAAGTTTTAAAGCTAGTTCTTTAACTCTCTTTTTGGGCTTTCGTTTAGTTTGTGGGATTCGATTTGCGCCTTCGTAGGTCTGGATTTTAATTGGTTAGAATAATTGGGGCTCGCTTAGGTTTAGTGGGCTCGTTTGGTTTATAAGAAATCACTATCAGGCTTGTTTTTCATTGTTGTAGAATTGCTTGTAATTTGGGCCTCGTTGTTATAAGTTTGAGTTTGGTTTGTTGAAATCTCATTTTGGGCTAACAGTGTAGTAGTAACAGTTAAGAGATACTTTGAGAATTAGAGATTTGAAAATATTAATTATGATAACTAAAAACAGTTTTATGTTTTTGTGTTGCTTTTGGTATCGGTCAACTCATGAGGCACAAAGCTTAAGGGTTTATTTAGCTAGACCGAATTTAATTATTTGTTTTAGCTAAATAAATCGGGTGGTATTCGTTTAATTACGGGTCTCCAATTCGGTTCAATTTTCTATCATTTTTCAATACATTAGTGTAGCTTTAGTATAAAATGTTTAGCTTTGTTTGTTTAATCGTAATGAGTAGTGAGTAGTTTAATTAGTGCTTGTTAAGTGATTAGTGATTTGGAATTTAAGTGCGGGTTTAAAAAAAGGTTTAAAAAAAATAGTCATTAGAATTTTCTAATTTACATACCGTCATTTACTTTTAATGCAATTTAAATACTTGTCATTTATTTTTCTAGTATTAATATTTTTTGGAGATTTTCTGTCATAAATAAACTAAACGTTGTGAGATAATTATATTTTCTAAGGAAATTAATTCGTTAATAGACCTTAATTCACATTTGATGAACTTTTCACGTCACTTAGCAAGCATTTTCGTCTTATAAATCTTTTAGTTCGTTTTAGCTTAATTCTTGTAGTTTAATTGTTTACTATAATTCTAGTATTAATATTAGTATAATTTTTAGTAATAAATATAGTTGTCTAAAAAGTAGTTTAATTTCTAAAACCAAAAAATCTTAAAAGATAATCAAGCATTTGTCTTCAAAACATTAACATGGATTTCAATTCATCTCTCGCCGTGGAAACGACACTCGGAAGATAGACTATTACTTGTCCTCAAATAATTTTCTTATCTAACGGGATATACTATATATTATTACGACACGTGTATTATGACGTTTATCAGCCAACGTTATTCTTGAATGAATCAGCATGGCACAGAAGGAGCTATCCGCTATAATCGCTTGGGAAAACACTAAGAAGGCTGATATTGAAGCCAAATTGAGGTACTCTTTATGACTAAGATGCTTTTTTAATCAATCTCAATCTTATTTTGTTTTATCAAACTTTGATCATCTACAACCTGATCTTTAATGTAAAACTAATGACAAATGAGGCATCCACTATGTATCACTAGATTAGAACTTAGGCGTGGTCGTATATTTGTTGCATAATATTAATAAGTAGAAAATACAAGTGCTCGGTAATTACATATAAAAGTCACATGTTTGTTTGAGCAGGAGAAATTTGACAAAAAGAAAGCAGAATATGCAGAAAAGATGAAAAACAAGGCGGGTTTGATTCACAAGCAAGCTAAAGAAAAACGAGCGATGGTTGAGGCCAAGAAATCAGAAGATAATCTGAAAGCAGAGGAGTTGGCTGCCAAATATCGGGCCATTGGCACGGTCCCAAAGAAGCTCATCGCACGCTTTGGAGGTTAAACCTCATTCAAAATATCCGTCATTAGTTTCAGGTTTTGTTTAATACACAAGAACTTCCAGTTGTTCATATTCTATCTGTTTTAGAGTAGCATTTTCATGATTAAGTAGCTCTTTGTAAAGGATATTACTAGATTAGCTGATGATAGTAATTGAATTCGTTAGTAAGATTCTTATATATAAGCATCCTCTTACCAGGCCCTTTACATGTTAACCCCTGTCATCGTAAAATCATGTTAATATACCACATAAAAATACAAAGAACGTTTAGTTATGTAGCTAAAACTTTGTAGTTTTAAGGATTTGTGCTTTGGTCTGTTTTTGGAAAAAAAGGCAGAGAATAAAGAGTTGACTGAATTGGGTCTGATTAGGAAAATTATAAATTTAGGTAGCCGCTAAGATTGTGGCAGACACTTTAAGTCATTGAAGGTGCAAATGTGATTGCTGGTCGACAGGTGTATTTTATCTTTTATATCATTCTAGAAACAAAAACTTTATAAACAGTAAATGAACAATAATGAGATATTGTTGTTGGCCTTGTAGGGTGCTGTTACGGGCGTTGAGCTTGCCGATGCTTATGACGTGTTGACGATCACGATTTGAAAAAAGGTAATAATATATTGGTGATCGCGAGTTGCTGGTCACAGGCTGCTAATCATGGGTGTATTTACCTTTTTCCTAATGCCAGAAAATGCATTTCTAAGCAATAAATGTGCCATATTCAGATGTTGTTGCTATCTATGCATCTTTCTGATGCTACTATTGAAAGATGAGGGAGCGTGGCGGCAAGGTAATTGTCAAAACGTGCAGCTCTAACTATTGCAAGGTACATATATGTTTTGCCTTTTTTTTCCTAATATTCCATCAGTTCCTTTCTTTAATCAACTACATAGTTCACACTGCTATTAGGAGCTTCTTAATTTTCGCTTAATCTGTTTTTGCATTAATTGTATTCCGTAGTAGTAATGATAGTCATATGTGTATGGATCAGGCTGTCCAAAAAAGATAAGAAATGGTTTATCAAGATGGAAATGTATGGTCTTAAGTTTAAAGTAGTTGGTGCAATTAAAATGAGGAACTATTTAATTCACAATAGTTTACGTGCATGAATTGTATTCCGTAGTAGCAATGTATACCCCCTCATGCTTAGAGTTACTAGCCCCATAGGGTAATCGATGCACATGTTTTAGGCTTTAATATGGATATGCGAAATGGATAGCAGTGCGGATATAAGACATGAAATGAAACGTAAAAGGGCTCTCCTTTAACTAATGTGCTTATTCATTACTTTAGTCACGGAAGGATAGGCAGTAAATCAACTCTTGACGCTGACAAATATGAATGATGATTTCATTTCAGGCGACGTGTTTCATTTTTTACTAGAAACAATGAAACAATAAATTAGTACGTATATGTAGGGTGTTTGGGATCGCTTATTTAACTGTAAGCAGATTGGCAGTTTTAGTGTTCTAATAGAACCACTTATATTCTTATAAAGAGCAAATTCGTCCTTACTGCAAAGACGTTCAAATAACACTCTTTAAAAAAAATTAATGTCCTTATACGTGACGGGTAAAGTGCAATGGGTCACAACAGTATAAACACAAATGCGGAAGCAAAACCTTCGTTTGACAGCACTTACCCAAACCCGTATGAACCTATGAGGAAAGTAAACGAATAAGGCAAACTAAAAGCAAACTCTAACAGCCCCCAAACAATTCAATTCAACCCAATTCAACAGGTATTAAAGATATACAACACCCCCAAGAACCCACAGATTTTAGCGTCGGGAGAAAAAAGGAAAAAAAAAAAAGAAAAAAAAAATAAAAAACCCCCAAAGTTTGGGTAAAAAACATGGGACAACCTAGTGCCGCTCTTAAATCCACTATTCAAGAAAGGAGAGGGTACACAAAGTGGCGGCCTTCTCTAGATTACACTAGAGGCATACAAAAATCATCATAATCTTGGAATCAATATCAAGATATATTGGCAACAAAACAAGAAAGAAAGGAAGAATATCACCAAACAAATTGCAATTGCCAAGGTAAGTATTAGAATTTCCAGGACGCAAAATCAAATCCCAACGGTCAAAACTTCCTTTATAAGCAATGAAGCTTCAGTCAAAAAATCGTGACGATCCGACGGTGCAACTCTGGGCATCGATGAAACACTGCTGCGGGTTTCGGGTGATATAAGAACTCCGGAAAAAATCTTCTTCTTGTTTTCTTTTCTTACCTCTTCTCTCGTGTTTTTCTCCACTTTATATGAGCATAAGGGATGCCCTAAATAAGGACTTAAAATGGACCCAAGATGGGAGCCCAATGTGTTGGGCTCTTAATCTCTCATTTGGTGAATAGAAAATTAACCATACAAATCACCATTTTATGATCTTTGAGGATTGAGTTCTCCATCCGGCGACTGTAACGTAGCAACAGATCTTCAACTTTTTTTCTTGCTTCTAGCCTTCGTCAAATATCGGAGCATTATCATCCCATATGAACTTTATTAAGGTCAAACATACCTTTCTTCAACGCATCTCTTAATCCAATGATAACGGAATATCAATATGTTTTGTTCTTTTATGAAATATCGAATTCTTAGCAAGGTGAATAGCACTTTGATTGTCACAAAGAACCGCATAACGTTGTTGCTTGAAACCAAGTTCTTGCAAAAACCTTTTCAACCATAATAGTTCTTTGCACGCTTGCTGCCACATACTCAGCCTCTGTTGTAGACAAGGTCACACACTTTTGCAATCTTGATTGCCTTGATAAGTCCCCTGCAAAGGTCATCAAATATCCAGAAGTGGATTTCATGTTGTCCTTATTTTCAGCCATATCTGAGTCTGTGTTAACTCCAAAAAGAATGGGTTTCCCTTTTACAAATGTGATAGACCTCAATTTGGAAAGAGTATCATTCGCATGATTTTGAAATATCATTTAAACAGCTTCGCAATGCCTTCTTTCCAGGATTTGACAGGAATCCGATCGACACACCAACCGCATGAGCTAAAGCCGGCATTGTACACACCATAACTACATTACGCTACCCATACGACCTGAGGTAATATGGAACTCTATCAATTTCTTCAATTAATTTCTTAGAAGAAGGTCAATCCTTTATCAGTAAGCTTAAGTTGGGAGTTAGAGGGAACTATCCCTTTAGCTTTCTCATGTTTGAACCTGCGCAGCACCTTCTCAATGTATTGCTTTGTGATATATGCAACTTCTTGGCAATCTTAGCGGAAAATCGACTGCCAAAGATTTGTTTTGTTGGCCCAGTCTTTCATACGCTAGGATTTGCTCAAAACTTGCTTTAATTGGGCAAATTCTTTCAATGTTCTTTGCCAACAATTCGCATATCATCATCATACTAGCAATAAGATGATGAAGTCATCATTACCAAACCCTGAAAGAAAACCTCAATGATTCAGATAAAGTCTTTTCGGAAGCCTTGCTTCCTTATGAACACCGACTCAAACTTTCTTGTACCAGTCTCGGTGCTTGGCTTCAAACCCATACAAAACTCTGTGAAGTCTACACACGTAGTCTTCCTTCCCCTTAACCTGAAACCCTTCAGGTTGTTCCATATAGATTTCTTTATCTAGATCACCATGAAGGAAAGCTGTCTTGACATCCATTTGCTCCACCTCAAGATCGAGGCTAGCCGCCAAACCAAGAACAACTCGAATAGATCCCATCTTCACGACTGGAGAGAAAATCTCATCAAAATCAATACCTTTCTTCTGACTGAAACCTTTAACCACCAATCTGGCCTTGTACCTCGGTCTAGGAGTATACTCTTCAGTCTTCAATTTGTAAACCCATTTGTTTTTCAAAGCTCTCTTGCCCTTAGGCAACTTCGTCAACTCAAAGGTATTGTTCTCATACAAGGATTTCATCTCATCTTGCATGGCATCAAACCATTCTTTCTTGTGTTCATCTTCCATAGCTTCTGCATAACACTCGGGCTCTCCCCCATCAGTGAGTAAAACATACTCATTTGCAGAATAGCGTGTGGAAGGATGATGATCTCTAGTGGACCGCCTAAGTGGAACAAATGGTGGCATAGGCACTGGCAACTCAGGATGAACGTCTTCATCTAGGTTTGGTTGCTCTTGAGCATCAACATCATCAGCACCATGTTCTTCATCATTTTGTTCTTCATCATTCTGAATATCATCTCCAAACTGTGCATCAAAATGTTTTGGAGGAACCGGATCTAAGTCAATAGGATCATCATTATGTTGAGGAATTGTCTCCTTCTCAGTCTTCTCAACATCTTTCAAAGTTTGATCTTCGTCAAACTCTACATCTCGGCTCACTTCGCGATCAAGTTTCTTTTTGTAATGGGTCATAAACGGTACCAAGTTCATCTTGACCATACCCGAGGAACACACATGGCTTATTCTTCACATCAAGCTTTGATCTTTCATCTTTGGGAATATGCACAGATGCCTTACATCCAAAGACTCGTAAATGATGGTATGAAACATCTTTGTCGCTCCAAACCCTGTCAGGAACATCAAAACGCAAAGGAACCACAAGGGGTATTTAAATTAAAAACATGTTATGTACGCCGTATTCAAGCCTCACCCCCAAATAAGAAGCAGAACCTGCATGTGAAGCAAAAACATCTAACTCTCTCAACCAAGGTTCTATTCATCCGCTCTGCCAAGCCATTCAACTTGCAGGTGTCTTCGGTGGAGTCTTTTGATGCTGAATTCCATGCTCTCTACAATACACGTTCAAAGGGGCAATGTATTCACCCCATTATTCATTCGAATAATTTAAGTTTCTTCATGTCTGCCTCTTCAACCTTAAGCATGGAAAACTGCTTAAACACATCCAATACTTGATCTTTAGTCTTCCAAGGTGTATACCAAACCTCCTTGAAATGATCATCGATGAAAGTGACAAAATACGGAACACCCACAAGTGGTCTTAGTCTTCATGGGACCACAAACATCGGAATGTACCAGATTAAGTATGTTCTCCGTCCTAAAAGAAGGACGACTCTTAAAAGCACGTCTAGTCTGCTTTCCTGCCAAATAGTGAGAGCACTTCTTCAGGTTAATATCATGCACACCAGATAACACATTCTTTAGAAAGAATAGACATACCTTTTCACTCATTGACCATGGCCTCTTATGCCATAACTCGGTCATATCATCATTGTCTATAGCATTGACAATGCTCTTGGAGATCTTCGGATGTGTCATGTATAACTTGGATTCCCTTTTCCCTCTTGCAACAATCAATGATCCGAGAGTCACTTTCCACAAGCCATTACCAGAACTGTTGTGGTAACCATCTTCATCAAGAAGACCTGTTGAGATAATATTGAGTCTCATATCCGGGACATGTTTCACATTATGCAAAACCAATTCCATCCATTGTGCTAACTTCAAACATATATCCTCCATACCAGCATACTAAAATAGCCAAGTATTACCCATCCTAACAACTCCGAAATCACCTGGTGTGTATAGATGAAAAATATTCTTTTTTGTGGTTGCAAAACATGACTGTAGAACACCACTATCAAGAATCCAAACTTCGAATCATCATGTGCAGTGGTACCATATCATAATCTGATCATAAAATTGTATGAGAGATCGAGATTTTCAAGGTTTGTGAGGCTTGATAACAATGTATCCAACTCCCATTCACCACTAAAATTATTATAAGAAAGGTACAAGTCAGTGAGGTTGGTGAGTTGTCGAAATGTTTGCATATCAATTTGGCCACTTAACTGATTGTTACCGAGGTCTAACCTTTCTAATGATGGAAGAGCAAATGACTCAAATGGTACATTTCCACTGAACATGTTACCTCTTAGATTGAGATATTCTAAAGAGGGAGAAGTAAACAGCCAAGATGGCAATGTCCCATTAAGGTTGTTATTTGATAAATCCATAAAAGTGAGGTGTGTTAGGTTCATTGGGATTTTTGAAGGGATATCGCCTGTGAATTGGTTACGTGACAAGTTGAGTGTTTCCAAAGATGGAAGATTGAAAATGTAATGAGGTAACTTTCCTTGCAATCCGGTGGAGAAGAGATTTAGTAATTTCAAAGAAGAAGAAATGTTAAGACTGGTAGTTAAAACCGAAGAGATATTAACATATTCGAGTGAAAGCTCTTCCAAATTAGTAAAATTTCGTAACATATTGATGAAAACATGTGGTTCAAGCTTCAAATTATTATAAGAGAGATCAAGAGAGACCAATTTATGAAGGAGTGTGATATCCGGGGAGACTTGGCCAGATAACCCACAGAAAGAGAGGTTTAGATGAGTGAGACTATTTGAAAACCTTCCTATTTCACTTGGAATTTCGAAAGCATCAAAATAATTATAAGCAAGGTTGAGTTTTTGGAGGTGAGGAAGGTTGAAGAGGGAGGTGTTAGGATGAATGGTACCATATAGCATTCCGCAACTAAGGTCAATCCCGATAACGTCACCGGTGGAGCGGTCACAGGAAACTCCATTCCAAATACAACAATTTGTACTTGTGTTCCAGTTCATCATTATTGGATAAGAATCTGTACAGTCGTAAGATTCGACACTGATGGATAAAAGGTTATGTTTAAAGAGAAGCAAAGCTTCACTCTGTTTTTTATGGCATTTATGAATATTATTGGAAGAAGAAGCAAACATGGTGAAGAGAAAGAGAAGAAAAAAGATACTCCATATTTTTGAATCATTCATTGTGTGTTTTTATTTCAGTTGCTTTAATATTTCACAATTGCTACTAATATATATACTAACTAGAATTACAAAAAATTTCTTGTAAGAATACTTCCTCTGTCCCATTATTCTTCTACTTCCTCTGTCCCAATATTCTTCTATTGCAATATTTTGTATCAAATGAAAATAAAAGTTAGTGGTAAAAGTAGTCGTCCACTTCAATAATTATTACTTATAATAAACTAGAAAAAAAGAAAGCAATCCAACATCGCTCGCCTAATAACTTACTATAATAAAAGATAGTGGTAAAAGCAGTCGTCCACTTCTATTGCAATATTCATTGTGTCCACACAGTTCGTAAGTCAAGTCGGTTCCCACCATGCCTCCACTCAAAATTATATAGTCATTTACACCATTACTTTCCCTTTTTTTTGAAGTAGACAAGTATCAATACCCGCGCTCCGCTGCGGGACGGTTAGCGGAGCGCGGGGTTTGAGGAAACTTAAAGTTTTATTCATTAAAAAAACAGACCGATGACTCCAACAGTGCGAGAGGGTATTCCGAAAAAAACGAAATTTTTTTTGAGAAACAAAAAAAAAACCCGGGTCGGCCGGCGGTTTCCGGCGGGTAAGGCGGACTCCGACGGGTCGGGTCGGGCTTGTTATTGGGCGTTGTTTTCGGCTGGACGTGCAAGGGGGTATAATTTTGTAAATTGAAAAAAAAAATTAACGGTCGTTAAGTAGCGACCGATCTCAACAGCCGTTAGTGAGGGAGGGGGTATTTTATATTTTTTTTAAAATGAGGGTAGTTTTCGTAATTTGACACATAGTGCGAAGAGGTATTTCGTAAATACCGACGGGCTGCGAAAAAAATTGGACCGAATCGGGTCGACCCCACGCATTAAATGCACCTGGACCGGTCGGGTCGACCCGGTGCATTTAATGCGGCATCTGCGGGATGGTTAGCGGGCGTCGTTTTGGGTTAGCGAGAGTGGATCCGGTGGTGATTTTCGTTGTCGTTGCAATAAGGTAGAAATCGTAATTTGACACATAGTGCGATGAAATATTTCGTAAATATTTGAGAGGCTATTTTGTAAAAAAAAAAAAAATTGAACCCAACGAAAATCGAACCAAACATTAATTATTTCGTAAATACCGAAATAAACTTCCGGTGTGCCACACTAAATGCAAAAGGCTATTTAATGCAACTTAATGCTTAGGCGGGTCGAGCCGACCCTGATGCAATAAATTTTTTGCAACTGGGTTCCCTAATAATTGTTTAGTTTAAGAATAAGAATTACTTTCCAATTTCCATTAAGAATAAGAATTACTTTCCAATTACCATCCATACTTTAGTTTTTTTCTATAAAAGCTATGTAAGTATGGGTGGCAACGAGATGGAGAATGTCAGGGATCGTATCTACCAATTCTATTCCCGTTTCTCACTCGCATCACCATCCCGCCCTCATCCCCATCAGCGAATCGTTTTACATCCTCATCTCCATCCCCAACGGGGATCGGGGATCCCCATGAGAATTCAGGGATTTTCCACCCTTATGAATTGAGCATAAAAATTACATAACTAATAAAAAATATAAAGAATTGACAATGTTTTAAAAAGGATACATTGTAAATAAATGTCATTCAACTTTAAAGAATCGAACATATTAAAACATCACATATAATATAAAAATAGATTGCATCGAATTTGTGTATTAGAAAAAATATATTGGTTGAATAATATATAGTTAGTGTTTAACATTTTTAAAATATTTGATCCATTAAATATCACGTATACACACAAATATATTTTAAGTATAATACTTGTCAATACTGACTAACAAATACATATACAACTAAATATAGTATTAATATACATATTATTTATAAATAGTTGTATACTGGAGTAAAAAGTTCGGGGTCCGGGATTTATGTTATCCCCATCCCCGTCCCATCTCCGATTTAATAATTCGGGGATTCCCCGTCCCCGATCAACTCGGGGATTCCCCAGTCAAATTAGGTTTGAAGATCGGGTTACCGTCAAATACGGTGTTGTTGCCATCCCTAGTCAAATGGGGAAAAAATGCTTAGGAATCAACTTGACCAGGTACTCCATCTTCCCCGTTGTCATCTTCAAATTTCAGGTGTACTTTGGAAAGACAAAGGATATGGTATGCACTTTGCGTCCTCCTTCTGAATTGCTATCTATGACACTTCCCGACAGTAAAAATCCATAACTTCAGTAAAGCTCCCACCAAGCGTTTAAGCTGTTTATTGTGTTTCAGTTGCACATTCCATGTTTGAATAGATTAATGTGAATGTTACAGTATTCTGTTATTCCAAATGGCAGTAACTATATTTTTGCTTGTGGTCGGGTTTTACCTTTGCTGATAATATTATACACTTGGTTGTGTACTGTTATTTTTGTCAACATTATCAACTAAAATGGGTAATATTATACACTTGATTGTGTACTGATATTTTTGTCAACGTCGCTTAAATGAACTAGCATATGAGCTGATAATGGATACAATGGCTTACATGAATTAGCATAAGATGTCATGAGATCGACAAAACAAACAAGCTAGCCAATAACATCACAGCATATGCCGAAAAGATGAAACTTTTTTATAAAATTTTAGCCACCGGCATCGTATTTCAAGATAAACTAGTAACGACTATAACTGATGTCAACAACACTACTAGATCAACACTGCACATCAGCTTTTGAATCTATAGTTGATCGAAAATACTATAACTACAAAATCTTTAGCTCAAGTTGTCGCCTCAACTTAGTTACTAACGGGTGGTGCAACTTCCTGCTTACCGATAGCTTCCTCTTCCTTCACTTCTTCTTCAGTGTCACTGTCATCTTCATCGCCTGCAAATTTTCACACAGGCGTTAATTCAACAACAAAATGATATCACAGTTAGCAAAATCATTAGATGAATATATCATATGTGGTTACCTTCTGCATCAAACCCTTTGCCGCCTCCCATGTTAAGATTCTGCAGAATAACAAGTAATAACACCTCGTGTTAGACAACTCATGGAAGTTGCAATGAATCACTCGCAAAACTAAATGGGTGTTTGGGATTGAGTTTAGGGGAAGATTATATAAAGTATAAACATCATATTTGACGGGTAAAGTGCAATGGGTCACAACGGTATAAACACAAATGCGGAAGCAAAACCTTCGTTTGACAACACTTACCCAAACTCGTATGAACCTATGAGGAAGTAAACAAATAAGGCAAACTAAAAGCAACTCTTACCAGCCCCCAAACAATATCAAATCAACCAAATCGGTAGATATTAAAGATAATCAAACACACACCAAGAACACCAAGCTTTTAGCGTGAAAAACCCCAAAGTGGGTAAAACCACGGGACACCTAGTGCCGCTTAAATCCACTATCAAGCAAGAGAGGTACACAAAGTCTTCTCTAGATAACACTTGAGGCATACAACAATCATCATAATCTTGGATCAAAATCAAGATATATGGCAACAAACAAAGAACAAGAAAGGAAGAATATCACCAAACAACTTGCAATCTGCCCGGGTAAGAAACAGAACTTCCAGGCCTCAAAATCAAGATCCCAACGGTCAAAACCTTCCTTTATATGCAAGGAAGCTTCAGTCCAAAAATCGTGACGATCCGACGGTGCAAACTTCAGGGATCGACGAAACACTGCTGCTGGGTTTTGGGTGATAAGAACTCCGAAAATCTTCTTCTTCTTTTTCTTTTCTTACTCTCTTCTCTCTTGTTTTTCACACTTTATAATGAGCATAAGGATGCCCTAAATAAGGACTAAATGGACCCAAGATGGGCCCCAATGTGTTGGGCTCTTAATCCTCATGGACTAAGAAAATACCCAACAAATCTCCCCCATTTTCTGTCTATGAGGATGAGTTCGCCATCCCGGCGAACGAGCAACAGATCTTTAACTTTTCTCTTGCTACAGCCTTCGTCAACATATCGGAAACATTATCATCCGTATGAACGTTATTAAGTTCAAACATACCATCTTCAATGGCATCTCTAATCCAATGATACCGGATATCAATATGTTTTGTTCTTTTATGAAACATCGAATTCTTAGCAAGGTGAATAGTACTTTGATTGTCACAAAGAACCGCATAACGTTGTTGCTTGAAACCAAGTTCTTGCAAAAACCTTTTCAACCACAATAGTTCTTTGCACGCTTCCGTTGCTGCCACATACTCAGCCTCTGTTGTAGACAAGGCCACACACTTTTGCAATCTGGATTGCCATGAAACAACTCCCCCTGCAAAGGTCATCAAATATCCAGAAGTGGACTTCATGTTGTCCTTATTTCCAGCCAAAATCAGAGTCTGTGTAACCAATAAGCATGGGTTTCTCATTTCCAAATGTGATACCCAATTTGGAAGTACCTCGCAGATATCGAAATATCCATTTAACAGCTTCCCAATGCTTCTTACCAGGATTTGACAGGAACCGACTGACAACACCAACCGCATGAGCTAAATCCGGCCTTGTACACACCATAGCATACATCAAGCTACCAACCGCTGAGGCATATGGAACTCTATCCATCTTTTCAATATTCTTCTTAGAAGAAGGACAATCCTTATCAGTAAGCTTAAAGTTGGGAGTTAGAGGGGAACTAACCACTTTAGCTTTATCCATGTTGAACCTGCGCAGCACCTTCTCAATGTATTGCTCTTGTGATATATGCAACTTCTTGGCACCTCTATCGCGGAAAATCCGAATGCCAAGGATTTGTTTTGCTGGCCCCAAGTCTTTCATAGCAAAGGATTTGCTCAAATCTTGCTTCAATTGGGCAATTCTTCCAATGTTCTTGCCAACAATCAGCATATCATCAACATATAGCAATAAGATGATGAAGTCATCATCACCAAACCTCTGAAAGAAAACACAATGATCAGAAAAAGTCTTTCGGAAGCCTTGCTTCCCTATAACCGACTCAAACTTCTTGTACCACTGTCTCGGTGCTTGCTTCAACCCATACAAACTCTTCTGAAGTCTACACACGTAGTCTTCCTTCCCCTTAACCTGAAACCCTTCAGGTTGTTCCATATAGATTTCTTTATCCAGATCACCATGAAGGAAAGCTGTCTTGACATCCATTTGCTCCACCTCAAGATCGAGGCTAGCCGCCAAACCAAGAACAACTCGAATAGATCCCATCTTCACGACTGGAGAGAAAATCTCATCAAAATCAATACCTTTCTTCTGACTGAAACCTTTAACCACCAATCTGGCCTTGTACCTCGGTCTAGGAGTATACTCTTCAGTCTTCAATTTGTAAACCCATTTGTTTTTCAAAGCTCTCTTGCCCTTAGGCAACTTCGTCAACTCAAAGGTATTGTTCTTATACAAGGATTTCATCTCATCTTGCATGGCATCAAACCATTCTTTCTTGTGTTCATCTTCCATAGCTTCTGAACAACACTCGGGCTCTCCCCCATCAGTGAGTAAAACATACTCATTTGCAGAATAACGTGTGAAATGATGATGATCTCTAGTGGACCGCCTAAGCGGAACAAATGATGGCATATGCACTGGCAACTCAGGATGAACGTCTTCATCTAGGTTTGGTTGCTCTTGAGCATCAACATCATCAGTACCACGTTTTTCATCATTTTGTTCTTCATCATTCTGAATATCATCTCCAAACTGTGCATCAAAATATTTTGGAGGAACCGGATCTAAGTCAATAGGATCATCATTATGTTGAGGAGTTGTCTCCTTCTCAGTCTTCTCAACATCTTTCAAAGTTTGATCTTCATCAAACTCTACATCTCGGCTGCGAACAAGTTTCTTTTGTACTAGGTCATACAACCTGTACCCAAGTTCATCTTGACCATACCCGAGAAACACACATGGCTTATTCTTCACATCAAGCTTTGATCTTTCATATTTGAGAATATGCACATATGCCTTACATCCAAAGACTCGTAAATGATGGTATGAAACATCTTTGCTGCTCCAAACCCTATCAGGAACATCAAAACGCAAAGGAACACAAAGGGTTAAATTAATAACATGTACCGCCGTATTCAAAGCCTCACCCAAAAAAAAAGCAGGCAACCCTGCATGTGAAAGAAAACATCTGACTCTCTCAACCAAGGTTCTATTCATCCGCTTTGCCAAGCCATTCAATTGCGGTGTCTTCGGTGGAGTCTTTTGATGCTGAATTCCATGCTCTCTAGAATACGCGTCAAAAGGGCCAATGTATTCACCTCTATTATCACTTCGAATACATTTAAGTTTCTTCCCTGTCTGCCTCTCAACTAAAGCATGAAACTGCTTAAACACATCCAATACTTGATCTTTAGTCTTCAAGGTGTATACCCAAACCTTCCTTGAATGATCATCGATGAAAGTGACAAAATACGAACACCCACCAAGTGTCTTAGTCTTCATGGGACCACAAACATCGGAATGTACCAGATCAAGTATGTTCTCCGTCCTAAAAGAAGGACGACTCTTAAAAGCACGTCTAGTCTGCTTTCCTGCCAAACAGTGAGAGCACTTCTTCAGGTTAATATCATGCACACCGGATAACACATTCTTCTTAGAAAGAATAGACATCCCTTTTTCACTCATGTGACCAAGTCTTTTATGTCATAACTCGGTCATATCATCATTGTCTATAGCATTGACAATGCTCTTGGAGATCTTCGGATGTGTCATGTATAACTTGGATTCCCTTTTCCCTCTTGCAACAATCAATGATCCGAGAGTCACTTTCCATAAGCCATTACCAGAACTGTTGTGGTAACCATCTTCATCAAGAAGACCTGTTGAGATAATATTGAGTCTCATATCCGGGACATGTTTCACATTATGCAAAACCAATTCCAATGTGTCAAACTTCAAACAAATATCTTCAATACCAGCAATCCTAGATAGCCCAGTATTACTCATCCTAACAACACCGAAATCACCTGGTGTGTAAGATGAAAAATATTCTTTTCGTGTTGCAACATGACACGTAGCACCACTATCAAGAATCCAACTCGAATCATCATGAGCAAGGTTAACCATATCATAATCTGAACAAACAAAGAACTCATCTGTGGTGGTATTTACTTCAGTACTGTCATCACCATCATCATCTTTCTTGTGCTTGTTCTTCTGATTATTGTAGTTTTTCTTCTTGTTCTCCTTTTTCAACTGTCTGCAGAACTTCATTGTGTGTCCTTTCTTGTGGCAGTGATAACATTCAACATCAGCAAATTTTCCTTTGCTAGAACTGCTACGATGATTACCTCTGTTACTCGGGCCTCTACTTTTACTTCTCCCCTGCCTTTCTGTGACCAAGACATCTGAATGTGAAGAGGAACCTTGTGACTTTCTTCTCATCTCTTCATTCAAAATACTACCTTTAGCCAATTCCATGGTGATAACACCATCTGGTGCAGAGTTGGACAAGGATGTCCTAAAAGTTTCCCAAGTATCCGGTAAAGTACCAAGAAGCCACAAGCCTTGAATCTCATCTTCAAACTTGATACCCATACCTGCAAGCTGATTTATAATACCCTGAAACACATTTAAGTGATCGGTAACAGGGGACCCATCAGTATACTTTAATCTCATCATTTGCTTGATTAAGAACAACTTGTTGTTTCCAGTTTTTCGAGCATATAACTGTTCAAGTTTGTTCCAAAGAGTACGAGCATGCGTCTCCTCACAAATATGGTTCAAAACATTATCATCAACCCACTGCCTAATATAACCACAAACCTGTCTATGCAAAATAGTCCATTCTGCATCTGTTTTGTTCTCAGGTTTCTCAGTACTAAAAACAGGCAAGTAGTAGTCTTTCACATAAAGGAGATCTTCCATCTTCCCTTTCCAAACATGATAATTAGAACCATTCAAATTAACCATCCTACTTGTATTAGCTTCCATCGTTCAAACAGGTAAGTCCCCAACCAAGAGCCTACAGCTCTGATACCAATTTGACGGGTAAAGTGCAATGGGTCACAACGGTATAAACACAAATGCGGAAGCAAAACCTTCGTTTGACAGCACTTACCCAAACCCGTATGAACCTATGAGGAAGTAAACAAATAAGGCAAACTAAAAGCAACTCTAACCAGCCCCCAAACAATATCAAATCAACCAAATCAGCAGGTATTAAAGATAATCAAACACACACCAAGAACACCAAGCTTTTAGCGTGGAAAACCCCAAAGTGGGTAAAAACCACGGGACACCTAGTGCCGCTTAAATCCACTATCAAGCAAGAGAGGTACACAAAGTCTTCTCTAGATAACACTAGAGGCATACAACAATCATCATAATCTTGGAATCAATATCAAGATATATGGCAACAAACAAAGAACAAGAAAGGAAGAATATCACCAAACAACTTGCAATCTGCCCGGGTAAGAAACAGAACTTCCAGGCCTCAAAATCAAGATCCCAACGGTCAAAACCTTCCTTTATATGCAAGGAAGCTTCAGTCCAAAAATCGTGACGATCCGACGGTGCAAACTCCGGGGATCGACGAAACACTGCTGCTGGGTTTTGGGTGATAAGAACTCCGAAAATCTTCTTCTTTTTTTCTTTTCTTACTCTCTTCTCTTTTGTTTTTCACACTTTATAATGAGCATAAGGATGCCCTAAATAAGGACTAAATGGACCCAAGATGGGCCCCAATGTGTTGGGCTCTTAATCCTCATGGACTAAGAAAATACCTAACATATTAGCAATCGAAGGGAACCATCAGTTTACAATTTCAAACAGAACTTGGAAGTAATTTTAGCAGCTTTAATATGATGGCAACATCGTCTATGCTTCTATATAAATATAAAAAGTTAGCGCCAACATCTGTGCACCATTTTTAATGCAAACAGGGTCTGCTTTTAGAACTTCACCACGTTGACGACGACCATAATTGACAACAACAGGTCGGTAATGTTTTAGTCAATTCATTTCCCCTTTGACTTAATTATAATTAAATGTGTCAAAACTTGCCACAACTACAAAAAAACATCCCTCCACGCAAGCTTTGCAACCTGAAAAGGACAGAAACAACCAAGTCTCGTCCTTGGTTCAGTAAACACAAAACCGCCTATAAACCAATGTAATCTTCTTATTCTTCGATGTTGTTGCACGTTGTTCATCTAGTTGAAGCTGGCGATTAGGCCGTGTGCATGGTACACGACGCCGGTCTCTGATTTCTATGAAAATGGTTCCAGAAGCATCCAATGTCGTTAAAGAGCCAACAAATGTGTATATTCGTATGAAGCTGGCATAGGTGATTACCTGTCTGTCATCTATTGTTATAGGTATTTGTAGTGCTCACGTCTGCATTATAGGAATTGGTGGTTACCTGTTGTTCTTTTGGTAGAAGCTAGCGATAAGGTCGTGCACGTGGTACACGGCTCCGATCTCTGATTTCTATGAAAACGGATCCAAAAGCATCAGACGTGTTAAAGAGCCAACGAATGTAGTATATTTGTATGAAGCTGGCATTGGTGATTACCTATCTGTCGTCTATTGTTACAGGTGTTTGGAGCCCTCATGTCAGCATTAAGATGCATATCCAAATCAATCGAAAATGCTTGCTATACATAAGTATGTAGGAAGGATGTAATGGAAAGTACATACAGGTTGTGTGTTGCGGTAGACGTATGACATCTGCAGGAGTGGTTACCGTGGCAGCAGACTCTTGTATGATGTCAACCAAGAATTACAAATTATTTGTTTCATCGGTGTCGTAAACGACAAAAATTCATCCGACGTGGCACCAATTCTGATAGACTTTTTAGTCAAAGTATTTGGTTAGTTTCCCGGGCGACATGTCGCCCGGGATAAGTTGCTTTCAGTTTGACCAAAATAATCAACGAAAATCCTGGCGGCAAATTTCCCGCTCAATAATCCCGGGCTACATGTCGCCCAGGATAATATTTCCACGTTTAATCTTTGTGTTTAGTGATAATTAATATGCATTAATGTATAATACTTTTATTCCACAACTTTCCGGGCGAATGAGCCCGGGAAACATTTTATTAAACTTGTAGTTTTTTAATATTTATAAAATGTATAAATTCTTATCCAATGTTTTTCCCGGTGCGACTTGTCGCCTAGGGAATGTTTTTATTAAAAATTTAGGAATACATAAAATCACGGAAAAATCCTTGGCGGCAATTTTCGCCCGCTCATGTTTCCCGGAGGACATGTCGACGGGATACCCGGGATAAGTTATTTATAAAAAAGTTTATTTTGCCTTTAAGAAATCATTTTTTATTTATAAATATGTTTTATAACTTATACATTTTTTTAAAAAGATACTTATAAAATATATAAATTACTTATATAAAAAAAACTACGTTTTGTCATCGGTTCGTTGGTGTCAGGTTCTGATATTGTCGTTTTTATGATCGCGATTCTAACTGTTGAATGTATTAAGTATTGTGTAATTTGTTTGCGTTATGCCGTATTTTCTCGGTTAATTTCGGTCAGGATATGTGCTACCCTTCTATGGTTACTTTTGATTGAACATGCTGTAATGGTATACTTTTTCAAGTGACAAAATCAAACATTCAGTTAAGAAAAAATTATAACATACCACTTCTAGTAATACACAAACGATACACAAGACACTTAAAACATTTACGAATTTACATTGCAAATGACAAACTACTCGAAAATCATCGAATTAAATTGCACATAAAACTACTCGAAATCAAGCTTTTCCATTTCAATTGAGAACTTCGTGAATGTGCAGTCGAATTAACGTGTGTGTTGTTCGGGATGCATATGCATTTCCATTGTTGCTTGAGTACACTTAATCTTTCCACCCAGGTGTGGTTGCAGTTTGAGCACTTCCATTTCTTGAGATCTTAGAGCATAGTTTGTAGGTGTTGACGGTCCTGAAGAATAGCTCGGAGGAGTTGAAGGTCCTGAATTATAGCTTGGAGGTGTTGAATGTCCTGCAGAGTAACTTGGAGTCGATGGAGCTCCAGAAGAACTCATCAATTCAAGAAGTCGGGTCTCTTTCTATAAAAAAAATCCACATCCAAAATGTTTCGGGAAGGCCTGTTAAATAGTAAAGAAATTATTCTTTTAACAATAACCAGAATATTTATATATTACACAAATAAAAAACATGTACAAGGTTTACCATTGATTTTGGACATGCATAGTATAGTTTACCGTAACTCTCAGGTTTATACGATTGTCGAAGAACTACATCTCCTTCTGCACACCTACACGCAAAAGCTTCATGTGGCACCATATTCACCATCTTTTTGTGGTTATGATGGTAAGAATGTGTGATATGTTTGTGGTTGTGATAGTATCTGCTTTTATGGTATAAAAGAGTTTTTTGCGTAAGTTTTTGGCGGGAATATTTGGCGGGAGTTTTGGGCGGGAGTATTTGGCGGGAGTTTTGGGCGGGAGTATTTGGCAGGAGTATCGACTCATCCGTTGAACATCTAATGTACAACAATAACATATCGACTCATCCGTTGAACATCTAATGTACAACGATAACATATCGACTCATCCGTTGAACATCTAATGTACAAAGATAGATTGTCGATCATCGTTGAACATCTAGTGTACACGAACAGTATCGACTACGTCGTGTGTGAAACACTAGTTCCCCCCACCCCCCACCCCCATGTACAACGATAACATATCGACTCATCCGTTGAACATCTAGTGTACAACGATAACATATCGACTCATCCGTTGAACATCTAATGTACAACGATAACATATCGACTCATCCGTTTGATACATTCTAAGTGTAAACGATAAACATTAAATCGAGAGGTCATCATCCTTTTGAACATTAGTTGTACAACGATAACATATCGACTCATCCGTTGAACATCTACTGTACAACGATAACATATCGACTCATCCGTTGAACATCTAGTGTACAACGATAACATATCAACTCATCCGTTGAACATCTAATGTACAACGATAACATATCGACTCATCCGTTGAACATCTAATGTACAACGATAACATATATCGATATCCTGATAAAACATCTAGTGCACAACGATAAACAATATCGATCATCGTTTGAACATCTAAGTGTACAACGATTAATATATCGATCTCAATCCGTTGAATATCTACTGTTGAGCGCAATGATAACATAGATGTTGATTTCGTGTTCGTTTTGGTTTGAGAAGTGCTGATATTGTGTTTTGTGCAGACGATGCCTATCCGACCTCATCCCAGTTAGAACGCATCTAGGTGTTACAAACGATAGCATATCGATCACTCTCGTTGAACATCTACGGCACAACGTAACATATGATCCATCCGATGAACATTAGTGTACAACGATAACATCTGATCTCATCGGCTTTGAACATTACTGTAACAACGATTAACATATCGACTCATCGTTGAAAATTTAGTGTTACAAACGATAACATATCGACTCATCCGTTGAACATCTAAATATTTTTTTATTGTGATTATTTTATATATCTTATAAAAATAATTATAAATAATAATAATTTATTTAAAAAACAATAATTATATATTTTCTAAAATATATAATTTTTGTTTAAAATTATTATTTATATATATTTTATTTATAAAAAACATAAGTATATAAATATTAATTATTAAAAGCTTTAAAAATAAATTTAATATCTTTCCCGGGCGACATGTCGCCCGGGAAAGATATTTATTAAATTTATACTGCTTTTAGTTTTTTTTAATAAACTCTTTCCCGGGCGACATGTCGCCCGGGATTCATTTTAAATTTATATTAAAAGGGAAAACTTTTTATTATTTGCTGAAAAATGCCCTCCAATATTTTAGTTATGGTGCCATTTTAGCTAAACGACAAATTATCTATTATCCCGGGCGACATGTCGCCCGGGAATGTCGCCCGGGATTTATCTGGTATGAAAACAGATCTGAGTTCACAGCAAGTTACACAAAACGTGAAATATAAAAAAAAACACCACCAACGATTTTAACAAACCACCACCACTCCTCTTATCACCTCGGCCCACCTCCCCACCCACCGGCACTCCCCTATCACCTTTTGTGGGCCACCACCTCTCCACCACCGACACTTCCCTCTTCCACTCACACTCGCACGCACTGAGCCACGAAACCCCCTTTCCTCCTCTAAACATAATTCTTTCCTTTTACCTCAAAATGAAAATTTTCTTCTACTTTATGTTTCTTATCCTTCTAATTAATTGTTGGTGGTGTTTAATTTTTGCAGCCGAGTTCATAGCCGAGCCTACAACAGCCGATAAGGTATGTTTAAATTTTTTTTCTCCTTTTGGTATCCCGGGGGACATGTCGCCGGGGAATGTTTATTGTTTAAATTTTTTTATTTTAGTGTGTGTTTTGTTTGGTTATGGTTGTAAGATTTGATCAGTTGAAATTAATGTCTGTGTTTCGGTTGTTTTATACGTGATTATGTGTGTTGATTATTAGTTGTTGGAAGATAAATATTAGATTAAGCTGTTTAAGAAACAACTTTTTATACAGCTTATTTGATTAACTGTATGCTTTTTATCTGACATAATGGATAACATTTGATATGTGTTTGTTTGTATTGACTATCCCGTGTGTAGGATTGTGTTATTAGTGAGTGTTAATGTTTTAGGAATGTTTTAGGATTTTAGTGATTAATTTTAGAAAATCCCCGTCTGAATTTAATCATCCTATAGAAAACCCATCCGGAATTAATTTATTAGAAACTAATTTCGAAAAGTCTCCTGTTTGGGACTGCTTTTTGAATGTTTTGTCTCATTTAGGATATGAATGCGTATAACGGGTTTACTATTTGAGATGATTTCGACAGTGTTTCTCTTTTACTCCTACGAATATGTCTTTAAACATATATTTGGGGAGTTGAGGGGAAATGCTGCCGAAATTTTCTCAAATAGTAAATCGGTTATACGCATTCATATATGAGACGAATCATTCAAAGAGTGGGTTAGGATTGCCTTCCATAGTTGCACTAGGTGAACAAAACATCTCGTATTCCTCGTTTGAATGTGTTTAATTAAGTTGCATATAATAACTAATTGTATCGTTAAAACGCAGTTATGGTAATTGATAAGAGTTGGACAAGTTTAGGGAAACATGAAAAAGCATTTTATACCGGTCTTAAGAAATTCGTCGATGATTGCAAGCCGTTAGTGGATAGTGCCGGGAATATAAGATGTCCATGCAAGTCTTGTCGTCTAGTATTGTGGGTATCCATCAAACACCTTTCAGACCACATTTCAAAGTATGGGTTTGACCCAAGTTATAAAACATGGATTCACCATGGTGAACCGGATCTTCCTCCGCCACCACCAGTAATAGATAACACAAGACAACCTCAGATGAGTGACATGACAGCGTGCCTTAATGATTCTAGCTATATTCCTCTGAATAATGAACAAAATAAGCCAACTCAAGGAGATATTGGAGAGACAAGTAATGACCCAACTCAAGCTAAACGTAACGAGTTCGAAGAGTTATATGCCAGTTCCAACGAAGAGCTGTACCCCGGTTGTAACCATGTGACTCGATTAGACTTTATGGCAAAGTTTACCTATTTTAAGGTTAATGGTAAATTGACTGATTCTATATTCAATGAAATGCTAGAGTTTTTCCAAATTGTATTTCCCGCCGCTAAAGGATACAAGCTCCCACCGTCATACTATGCAATAAAGAAGACATTTAAAATAATCGGGTTAGGGTATAAGTCGATGGGTTAGTATTCGAATGGATCATGCATGTTATAAATGATTGTTTTTTTTATTTTAGGGATCAGAGGATAACTTTAAAGAGCCTTATTGTTCCAGTCTGCAAGCGAGTTAGATGGAAAAACGACCCAAAGAGACAAAGGGGAAGAAAGTTTGCTAACAAGGTGTGCGTTACTTTCCGTTAACACCTTGAACTAAAAATGTTATGTTCAACTCAAAACACATAGCAAAGTGGTATGACTTGGCATGTCGTACTAGGACAGTCTAAGGAAAAACGGTAGATGAATCCCCCGTTGTGACGGTAGTAGGAGCATGGAATTAATTTTGGACATGATGAACCTTGTGAGTTTCTGGTACCATAGAAAGTTCTGATTAGGAGTTGGCTGCTGATGGTTTTTTTTTTTAATCCGTTTGGCATGATGAGTCAAATGTACAGCATGTGGCTAGGTCTATTGACAACTACAACACACCACCGTAAATGTGGTATGAGAGAAACTTCTTTAATGTGACGATGTTATTCCCGGCCTAGATCACCTGCAAGACATTGAGGTTTACTTTCCGCCTTTGATTAAAGAACTCCAAGAATTATAGAAAGGAGTAGGATAACGACGATGCATCTTCCGTACATGCTTCGGGTACTCATTTCCAACTGAAACGGCGGTTTTATAGACCATCATTGATTATCCAGCTCGAAGTAGTTTGGCTGTGTGGGAGTGGGCAGGCTACTACGCCAATGCCCCACTTGTAATACAGGACCCCAAAACCCCCCGTCCATCGTATGAGTTGTCAATAACAAAAATCGTTTATGTGGTTATGAAGATTTTCGAACACAACATGCACTAAAGGAGAAATATTTAGGAATTCTATGGTTTACCCGAACTGAAACATAAACCTAGAAAGTTTACCGAAACGGATATCCTGTTACAAATTAGTGAAAGTCTTTAACGATCAATTGTCCCGGGGAAATTCCAGAAAATGCTAAAAAGAAACCTAAACCTAATCAAAAAATTGAATTGAATTGGAGTAAGCGTTCTATCTTTTGGGATCTTGAGTATTGGCCCTTCTTTACTAAAAATCTAATTACGAGGTCATGCCACATCAAAAAAACGCGTTGGGTTTACTGAATACCTTGTTACAGAACGACAAATCCAAAGACACGCTAAAGGCAAGGCAAGACTTGCAAACTTTGGGAGTTCGAAAGGAGTTGTGGTTAGTCAAAAAACCAAACGGGAAGTTCGAGAAGCCTCATCCAAAGTACTCTTTCACCACAGAAAACAGAAAACTTTTTTGTAAATTCATCAAAGGAGTTAGACTACCTGATGGGTTTGGATCCAACTTCAAGCAAAAAGTGGGACCGTGTTGATTTAAATATAACGGGCTGAATTCATGACTGTCATATAATGATGCATCGGTTACTTCCTTATGGAGTACAACGATACTTGCCCAAAACATTGCAGCTCCTATAATCGAGCTTTGCTTATTCTTTAAGCAGCTTTGTGCTCGAAGTTTGATGCAGCAGGACATGGCAAAAGCTAAAAAACAATTGATCAGTATGATGATTAATTTAGAGCAAATCTTTCCTCCTGCTTTTTTTGACATAATGATTCATTTGGTTATACATTTACCCGATGAGGCTATTCTAGGTGGCCCTCTTCGCTACAGGTGGATGTTTCCATTTGAAAGATACATGAAGAAGCTAAAGAATTATGTCTGAAATAAAGCAAAGCCTGAAGGTTCTATTGCGGAGGGTTATGTTGCAGAAGAAGCATTAACTTTTTGTTCGCGTTATCTTAAGGATGTCGAGACGAGATTTAATCGTCCTGGCAAAAATGACGACGGTTTTCCTAACACCATGATAAATTCCATGGTGTTTGTGTCCGTATATGACCAAACGACTGTAGAATGAAAGAAACTCGGAATGACTACAAGATGTTATGCAGGCAGTGTCATGGTTTGTACTTAACAACAGTCTTAAGTTTTCGACGCAGACATCTTGCTTAAAGATAGTTATGTTTTCTTCCTTTTTTTATTTTGAAAAATATCTCTTCTCGTATGACTTATCTAATATCATGAACTTTGCAGAGAATCGTTTGATAACGTTTGTGGAAACGAGTTATTCCCCTCGTGTTTAATTACAAGGTAAAATACATTAGATATATTACTTGGAGTTATTGCTCATCTAAATTTGTTTGTATCTCTTTGTAGATACGTTGAAAAAAAAAAGTGACAGACGGCGTAGTTGTAGTGAAGAGTTATTCTCTTTGGCATGTGGACCTACTAGTGCATGTACATACCCCGCTTGCATAGTTAACGGTGTGAAGTTTGTGGTACATGAACGCGATATACTTCATACCACTCAAAACAGCGGAGTTTCAACACCCAGGCTTGATGGAGAGATGTATTATGGTCAACTCGAAGAAATTCTGGAGCTCACTTATATCGGCCCCCGCAAGGTTGTGTTGTTTCGATGTAAATGGTTTGACACCATTAACCCTAAGAACCATACGACACGCAACAGAGTTCTATACATTGACCAGAGGCCTACATCATATTATTGATTCTGATAGGGAATTTCACCAAAATACCAATACATCTTGCGACACAAGTAACACAAGTATTCCTACCTTGAAGACCTTGGCTAGACGACACTCATTGGTAAGGTCGATCTTTTCGAACATGTTTTCATCGAGATGTGGAGAGTCCGATCAAGATGTTATACATGGTAGCAGTTCATCACATGTTACACTGTTTGTTGGTTTGACTTGTTTGGAACATACGGATTTGAGTATAAATGCTCAATCGACAGAAGTAGACGCCCCACCAGTTAATGATGACAATGCTAATGCTAATGAAGACAATGCTGATTTTATTAATAATGAAGATGATAGTGTTGCACATGTCCTTGATGATGATGATGTTGTAGTGTCTGATGATGATGAAGTGAACCCTTAGTTATACTGTTGAAGAAAAAGGAAGTTTTATCTAGCGATGATTCTGACGTATGAAAATTGATCTTTGTTGTGTTTGAATGAAACAATTTATTATATGCGTAATGTTGTCATTTGTCTTTGAATGGAATTGTTTTTATATGTTTAATGTGTAATTTATATTTGAATAGGAATTGTTTTTATATGTTTAAATGTGTATTTTGTTATTTATATGAAATTGTTTTGATATGTTAAAATGTGTAATAATTTATATGAATTTGTGTATTAGCATTTAATTGGTCCAAGAAAATTGTTGTTCTTCATGTACTTGTTATTTTACAGATGGCGTGTGTAGCACCTAGATCACACAGGTGGGATGTTGGTGTAGTCCACCTAGTACAGCCCACACGGCGTACCGGCGCCCATAGTGCCAAAGTAAGAAATTGTGATTTTTTTTTATTTTTTTTAGAACACTGGTTCTTTTTAATTTCTTTTACTTGAATTTTCACGACTCAATAACTTATCTTTGTAGGTTCGATGCTACGTCTTAAGACGGGAAATTGGTCCTTAAGGATGGCGTTTAGAGAAAATAATGAACAACCTTTGACGATTGGCTTTGATTACGAGGATCTTGGTACCTTCCATCCTTTAGGCAATTATTCAGGCATGTTGAATAGTCTTATGGGGGAAACAGTCCGGCCACTTCCCCTTGCTTGCGAGTGGGAAGAAATTCCAGAGGCCTATAAAGCGCATATTTATCCTACACTTGAGGTATTAATTGTTTATTTTACTTCTATTCTTATTGTTATCGACGTTTAGATATGCGTGTTATGTTTAAATTGTTTATTTATTTAAATCCATATGTTTATATGTAGAGCTTAATTCAACCTCGTCGGAATGGTAAATAAACGGACATAGTGTGGGTAAGTCTGGTTGACAGAAATGTATATACAGTTGGGGAAAGGGTAAGGCTTGGGCTTGAACTTAAATTGAGGCTACTTTGGCGCAAAAATAAGAACAAAATTAAGGCTGACCATTATGCAAAACATACGTCGCCCGACGAGGCAAAGAATCATCCGCCGCCACCGAAAGTGTGGGGCGACAGAACCCAAGATTATTGGAATGAGTTGGTTGACTGGTGGTCCCAACTGGATCGGGTGTCGAGAAGTTTGCAGAATGCCGTTTAACGGCAAAAAACCGGATAATAAACCCATCAATTAGAAAAAAAATTCATTCGCGCAAGGAGGAATGAATATGTAAGACTCTTTATAATTTTTGTGATATTTGTTATATTGTTTATTTATAGCTCGTTATTAATTTATTTGATATTGTATAGAAAGTCGACAAAGGGTATTACGAGGACCTCATTGAAACGTGGAGGAAGGGGCACTCAAATAAGAAGACTGGCGAATTTAAAACCAAAGAAAACGAGCAGAGATATGTAGTATTTATCTTTCATGCTTTAATGTCCATTAGTTTTATTTTGTTTTAACCTTTTTCTTTTTTCTTTTTCTTTTTCTTTCACAGTTGGATATGAAGGCCATGAAAGATAAAATTACAGCTGGCCTCATCCCGTTCAAGATTGATCAAGAAATATTGGATGAAATCATTCCGAGTGACAACTGCCAGAATATGTCGGGCATGGGCAGGAAGTTACCGGGTGGTGGCTCAACTTCTCGCAAGCGCGCAAATCGTGCATTTGGAGATATTATGACTCCGGATCAGATCACGCAGATGTTCAGGCAACAAGAGCAAGAGAAGAGTATATACTTGAGGCAAGTCTGAATGGAGGACGCAGGCCATCCCCCACGAGCTTATTTGGCTTCGTATTTACAAGGTGAGCGTGTCGAACCAATGGGCTAAATGTGCGTGTACCAAAATTCCTGAGGCGATTTAATGCCGCACCTAGGTCTAGTTTTATGCACTACTACTACAAATAGTGCTCTGTTTATTTTACCCTCCTATTTTTTTAGTCTTGTACCCCACACCCACCCAGGGTCCTATCGCTCCCAACCTCACCCTAATTGGGCTCATTACTCCAACCTCCCGTTCCCTTTAATCATACAACTCAACCTCCTTCTATACCGCCAACTCAAACACTCCACTCCCTTTACCAGCCCCATTTCCTTCACTCTCAGTCACATAATAATTCAGTACTCACGGTTATCGTCCCTTTTTCTCAAAAAAACAACTCCCATTATTGTGTCGCCTTAGTTTCTATATATTCTTAAGCCAAATGTCACTTGCTACATCCTTTTTTTCAAACGATCCCCATAATGAAACGATTTGTGGAAAGTTGAACAATTGGCTCAAGATTTGGCTCGTGAAAACAATAACGAGTCCTCATCAGGGGAGGAGGAGGAGGGCGAGCAACAATCGGGTGGTGATGATGACTATTCGGACGAAGACGAGTAGGCATTTTTATGTAGTATCTTAGTCTTGTCGCCTATTATCTTTCTCGATTGTTAGTTTGTGAAAACATGGATTTAGTATTTTATCGTGACGTGGATTTTGTTGAATGGAATTGTGACGTTTAGTAGTATTGTAAAAGTGGATTTGTTGAATTGTATTGTAACGTTTGATAATTTATCGTATTGTGGATTTGTGGTATTGTAACGTTTAGTGATTTGTTATTGTATCGTATTGTGGATTTGCCGAATTCTGGATTTTTTGAAATGTAGATTTTTTCCGAAAAAAATCTGGAAAACTGGACATGCGTCCAGTTTTTTATTTTTGCCCCAGGAACACATTAGGGTCGACATTGTCGACCCTAATCTCAAACTTAGGGTCGACAATGTCGACCCTAAACTGGGGGATATACCACGTGGAAAACCATAAACACAATATTCTCAATCCAGTAAACGCTTAGGGGCATGTCTAAGATTTTAAATATTAAGTGTTTTTTTATATGAAAATGATTTTAATAAATTAAAAAGAGTAGGGTCGACAATGTCGACCTAAAGATTTATAGTTTTTATTTTTATTTTTTATTATTATGTCGACTTATCTAATTTTATTTTATATTTTAATTGTTTTTTATATTTACTTAATGTTATTTTTATTATATTTTTTTTTTTTATTTTTATCTATATTTTTTTTTACTTTTATTTTTTCTTTTTTTTTTACTTATTACTATCAGGCCCATATATTTTATTGTTATAATTTATATGTCTAGTATGTCGACCCTAAATTTAGTCAAACTATTTGGTTGAAATGTTGTGGTCCCCGCTTGTCGACCCAACTTTCAAAGGTATAAGTCGACCCAAAGAATTTTGGGTCGAGAATTTTGGCTCGATTTCTTAGGGTTGAGTTGGTCTTCATCATCTTTTTAAATAAAGAGTGCAACACACTATATATCTACATATACCTTACCTTGATTAATATAATCAGTAAACATTAGTTTTAGGTCTTTTTCATTTGAGTGCGTTAAAATTAGACTTTTCACATGTGCAAATATACGGACTTTGCCTTTGTCTGTTTTTTTATTGCTTTTCCCACTTTAGTTACCTCATTTAATCACCTTATACTTAGGCTTAACGATAACCATCAAAACAGTTTGTGTTTGAGTTTTTCTGATTTGTGCAAATTGCAAACTAGCAACTAATTCTTTGTTTCTCATTTGGTCCCTGGACTATAATTATTGTTATTATAAGCATCCAACCTACATAAACATCAATAAAGATTATAAGCGTGGACAACCATTATATATACATTCAACTTTTTTTTGGTAAAGGGGATTACCCCGATATATATACATTCAACTTAGTCGGCATTATATATGCTTTGTGGTTAAAATTACCCAATCAGTATTTGAAACTCACATTGGTTTTGGTAACTATATTCATAGTCGAGCAAACATATTTGAAAATCACTAAAAAAGAAAAATATATGATATCACTCAAATGAGTCAAAACACTTTTGTGCAAACAGATGTATTATAGTGAAAATCCTTTTGCCAAAACACTGTTAGCAACTTCCGATCTCTTTAACTGATTGTAGTATAAGGTCCTACCATTTTGCCTATTTTACCCGTGAGGGATAATAATTTACCCAATCAAAATGGGTACACTTGACATCTCTTATATTGCTATACATTTCTCGGTTCTTAGAGTAAAGGGTATGGTGAAGAGGAAGGCTCGCCACTCCTACATGGCATTCTCTCTCTCATCTTCACCACCTCTTCACCATACCATGCTAGCTAGCCACTAGAGATTTTTTTGGTATCTCGTCACTAGGGTGGCGAGATAAAGTAAAAAAAAAATATCTTTTTATTATTATTATATTTTATAATGTATGTGAGTGGTGGGGCCCAAATGAAGAGGTATGAGTGTGTTATGAGTGAAGGTGTATTTTTGAGTGGGAGTGAGATGCTGATGTGGCAGGCTGTGAGGCCCGGGTGTTAGTGGTGGGGCCCAAATGAAGAGGTATGGGTGTGTTATGAGTGAAGGGGTATTTTTGAGTGGGAGTGAGATGCTGATGTGGCAGGCTGTGGGGCCCGTTTCGTTTTGTGGCTTAAGCCACCATACCCCTTACTCTTATTGTTTATGATGCGCATATGTTAAATAAAGGAAATGATAACAAAACGAAAGTGCTTTTAACCCCGTATTCTCTCATGGCATATATAAAACAGGTATATATGTTCTTATGCCACTAAAAATAATAATCTCTCAAACCAATGTAATTTAAGACTTACTGTGTTGCTTTTGTTCAACAGCAAAATGCATACAAGAATATGATGCTACGTGATCCAAAATTATCTAAAATAATTGTGGACCGAGATTTGTGAATTGTTTGGGTTGTTATATGGCTTTATATTGATTGGGTCGGGGTTGATGGGCTGATGCAATGGGACGGGCTGATGCATTACGAAGCCTCGCCAATTCATTAGACCAGTAATGATTATCTACGTAAGCCTGATGCATAGGCTGGAGGGCTGAAGCATCGGTTCAACGGCTTCAAAAATTTGATACAAGTATCCTGTTTTAAAGACAGACACTGCTTTTGGGAACATTGTGGTTTAGTGTCTTAGTATGACAGGAAGAAACTGAGCAATGTCATGCAGCAACTACTTTTCACCGAACGTAATATTATTCATCAACATTAGGATGACTTTGTATGTTTTCTATTTATTGATTTATCCGTGTTCCATTTTTGTGAGCAAGCTTGAACTTGACAAATTGACATGCTATTTAGAAACTTGCTTCAGCCAATTTATAAACCGTTTCTTCTTATAGACGTGTCCTCACCAGTCTTCACTCAATGGAACCTTGATAATGACCGTTCCATCGTAAAAGATATATACCGACTTCCCAACTATTGTAATTGTGTCTACTTAGTCTTATCTATATTATTATGAAGCGTACCCGCCCATTAGGCGGGTTACGTAAAACTGTCTAACGCTTTAAAAATGTTCCATCACATCGTCTTAAAAATCCAACAGCTACACACTTTAAGTAGCAATAAAACCAAATAAAATTGGAAGCGAACCCGCCCATCGGGCGGGTTACATAACTAGTATATATATATAATATAAGATTAAACACACAAAGGGCATGTTTGACAAGAGCTTTTTTGAAGCTTTTTTAGAGCTGTAAAAATTATATATATAGGGGAAGGAACAAGTGAGAAGACAAACTAAAATAAAAAGACAACAGAAGGAATTCTACCACGCATTTTAAAAAGGAAGTAGACTTTCAAAGGGAGAGCATCCCCTTTTTCTAGGTGCATCTGAAAAGTGTTGGTTTGGTTTCTTCTTATCAATTCACATGTAACTACATATACTCATTTTAACTATTATTCTCATTTGATCCTTACTCTATATATATATATATATATATTAAAAAAATATAATGTACCCGCCCCGTGCGTGCACGGGGATTAAAACTAGTTAAATGTGTGACAAAAAACTTAAAAATATGCAAGCCGTGAAAACTAAATGTATAAGCTTGAAAACTAAGAATTTTGTCATAAAAATGATTCTTATGCCTAATTAACATGCCTACTTGTGTGCTTAATGTTTTGATTGGTGGATTTGAAAAAGTGATTGGTGAGAATTTAGAGAGAGAAAATGCATAATACAAATGTACAAGTGATTTATGCATTAGGCATGTTGTTAGGCATAGATTGTATGCCTAAATAGCATTACTGTTTTGACATTAATAAGGCGTTTGGTTGGTGGGGTTATGTTGGGGTTTGGGTTAAAAATCCAAAACTAGTTGTTTGGTTACATTTTTAGAATGTGGTTTAGGTTAATAGTCTAAATATTAAGGAATGTAGAAAAGTAAGGGGTCTCATAAGGTTTTATGACACATGTGGGGACACATGTATTTTCACTTTCATCTTTTTATTTTTATCCACTCATAATTAATATAAATAATTTTTAATACTTATTTTAATATATAATACATTTTTAAATATTATTTTCTCTCTTATACCTCAAATCAAATTGAAATCTTAAACCAAATTTAAATCCAAATTCAAATCTTAATCATAAACCCACCTAGAAACAAACGAGCCCTAAATGTGTGATTGGTAACATTTGATGACTTAACAAAAATATTTTGGTCGGTTTAATGACATTAAATATGTGATTGGTAACATAATATAGAATTCTTAATGGCAAGGCCGACTTTAAAAAAAATACACACATCTCATCTCATTTCCACATCTCATCTCATTCCCACCAACTCCACCACTACACTACCGTCCTCCTCCACCAACGAGCTCATTCACGACTGTAACCCTATCAACATCGAAACCCACCACCAAACCCCTCTACCCCCGAATGCTGCCACCATTGTTCATTGTAAGCCATCCACCACCAAACGCCGCAACATCACTGAAACCTCCGCATCAAAAAAGGTTATTATTATTATTTTGAGGTTTAATTGAGTTTTTTTAATACATATCTGGATATTACACACTTTTTTGTATGAACTGGATATTTATTTATAGATATGTAGATCTTTGTTGTAGATCAGAGTTTTATCTTTGTCATATTTTATTTCAGCCACCGTCTGGCGCCACAAATTTTCGTCGCCAGAAACGAGGTCGCCACCAGGAATCACCGTCACTGCTGCCACCATATTTACTGTTGTAAGTTCTTTTTCAAGTTTTTAGGCTTTTTGTTTATATATATAGATCTATGTGGTTTTCATGTTTGAGAGTTTATTCATTCATATCTAATTCGTTGCGATATTTGTTTTTTTGTTTTTTGTTCAGGTACCAAAAAGATACTCCCACTGTCGCCCTAACTAGTTTTAGTTCGTCCTGGACAGCAGTCACCGCCTTACAAGAATCTGTTGTGTAGTGCAATATGTGAAACATATTCAAACTAATTAGCTAACAATCATAATAGGTCTTACGGTTATTGTTTTAAAACATAATTGGTTTTATTGTATATTTTTGTTCACACATTTGTTTTTTATTTTAGTTTGGATATGAGGTGTTTTTAGATATTTTTGAAGTGATAAATATTCTCTATGTAATTTGCACGTGTTTCATAGATTAGTACAAAACTTCTTTACTAAATATAAGACTGAATATAATGGTAAGGTCGACCTTCGGTCGGTCGTCCCATGTGGAAGCAACTAAGGTCGGTCATCCCTTTACCTCGACCGAACTAGACTAGTCCTCCCCCACCTTTGCAATTGTTTGGGTCGTGTAGAAGACCAAGTAAATGAAGCCATTTCCTATAAAAAAAATTATCTCGTTATTTTCTATAAAACCCAACATCTTCTTTCCTATTTTCACACACATATACACTTTTTATCAAAAACACACACTACAAACAATATGTCTCAAATTAATTCCGAGTGTTTATTTTTCGATGATACGGATGATGAAACGGAAGTGAATAGTTTACTCTTCGGTTTTTTAATAGACGCTGCTTTGGTTATTCAAGCATCTACTCCTACAATCTAAAAATACCAACGAAACTATATGCCTAGAGATCGTTACGGTGCTCATGACCGTCTAGTGCTAGCTTACTTTGCTAAAAAATCAGTTTACAACACCTATTTATTTCGTAAACGATTTCGAATGAACCGATCGCTGTTCACCCGCATTGTTCGAGATTTGTCTGCTAACTGCCCTTATTTTCAAGAAGGGTGTGATGCTGTTGGAAAAGCTGGCATCTCTGCTTTAGTGAAGTGTACCTCCGCGATTCGCCAACTAGCATACGCTGCTGTTCCAGATTCTCTAGACGAATATTTACAAATCGGTGAAAAAACTTCTCGTGATTGTTTGATGCATTTCTGTAACGGGGTTATAGAGTTATATGGCGAGGAGTATTTGCGAAGGCCTACGCAAACTGACGTCGAAAAACTCTACGCTTTTCACGAGAACAAACATGGGTTTCCTGGTATGATAGGCAGCATAGACTGTACAAAATGGTCGTGGGCTCAATGTCCACAAGCATATCGTGCTCAATTCAGTAGGGGTGATTCCGGGTCAGAGCCATTCATTTTGTTAGAAGCGGTTGCCTCACAAGATTTATGGATTTGGCACGCCTTCTTTGGTGTTGCAGGTTCGAACAATGACGTTAACGTTTTACGTCAATCCCCTGTTTTAAATGATCTTAAAGTAGGAAAAGCACCAGAGGTTCCATTCGTGGCTAACGACGTGACTTATAAATGGGGATATTATCTTACTGACAGGATATAGCCAGAATGGGTTGTGCTTATGAAGTCTATTTCCCAGCCAGGGTCAAATGATGTGAAGCGAATAAGATATAAGCAAGCGCATGAAGCAGCAAGAAAAGATGTGGAACGAGCATCTGACGTGCTAAAGAAAAAATGGGCTATCGTAAGAACTCCTGCACGGTCTAGGAGTCTTAAAAGGATTACGCATTTGATGTACACTTGCATCATATTACATAATATGATTCGCAAAGAAAAAGGAAAGGCAATCTCTCCCGACTTTTATCCGGAGGAACAACATCGTGAAGATGATCCCATAAGATCGGCACAAGATAGGCTACGAGTTATCAGAGAAATACACGACTAAAAAACTCATTTTAATCTTAAAGCCGATCTAGTGGAACACATTTGGCATCGAACAAATGCAAACTAATTTAGTGTAATTTTTTATCTTTCGTAATTTTTTTTCGTCTTTTCTTCCGTGTATTTTTATTTCTGTATTTTAGTTTGTAATGTTTAATTATTAATGTAATGTTTTTAAAAAAAAAATTGTTCGGTCGTCTGTGCGGTCACAACTACGGGTGTTTGGTCAGTGTGTGGTCTAGGAGAGAGAAAGCCGAGTTGGCGCTGACATGGCGGTGTCCTCTGCGGTCACCACTATGTTTAGCCTGAGGTTTCTTATTTTTTGAAACTTAATTTCTTATTTAGTCAATTACACTCTTAATGGTGATTAGACTCTTAATAATAGAATCTATATTAATTGATAACTATAATAAGTATAATTGGTTGTCATCACTCTTAGTATGGAATCTATTAATGGCGGGAAAAGTGTTAGTACTATTTTTAGAAAATTTAATACACTTTAAATTACACCCTTAATGATGGAATTTATACTAATTGAGGTTCATTTTGAATGTTGAATGTTACAAGAAACACTTATCACAATATCGTATATCGTACTCATTAATGAAAGAAACGTTGATGATGATTTTGTGGTTCGTTTTGAATGTTGAATGTTACAAGAAACACTTATCACATTATCGTATATCGTTAATTATTTACCGTTAAAAATTTCCGCTGCTATACGCGGTACTCGTCTAGTATGAGATAAGTTAGATTTTTTGAAATTTGAAAGAGTAAGATTTCTAGACAATTGAAAAGTCGCAAATCAAATCTTTTATATTCTCAATGATTTGAACATCATAATAAAAAAGTTTGAAAGACATGATGAAATGACACAAAAGCTCAAACATTAGAAAATAACATTATAATCAACTTAAATAAATATTTATCAAAGATCAACTATCGCATGCGCAAATTGACGTTATGCGTCCATGCCATTAGACTAAAAATTTACGTAGTAATTCTTAACTCTATGAACACAGTTTGTCGAAAGAAAATTATTCGCCACCAAACTACTTTCGCAAACTAGACATCGATGCCGTTAGGCACGAGTATTTAGGAATATTTTGAAATATATTGATCTTTAATAAATGGATCTTTCATAAGTCCCGTCGGATATACAAATTACTTTAGGAAAAGTAATCAACAATCCTTCGAGTGTCGTGTCCCAACGAGAGATGGATTTGAAATTCATGAAAATATTTTGTTTGATGCTTGAATGTCGAATATTTTTGTTTTTGGCTTTTTAAACTAAATATAATAAAAATCAACTATAGAATACTAGATAACAATAAGCAAGCAATTAAACAAAGAGATATATAAATAAAAAGATATGCTTGCTAAGTGAATTGTTTATATCCTTATGTGTGAAATAAATATTAAATTAAGTCCTTATCGATGAATCAATATCTTTCTAACAAATTATCTTATTACAACGTTGATTTATATTGAAAACAATTTTTATCAAGATATCAATTACTAAATCAATGCCCAATTATTCTTACGGCTTTTGCCCGTTCAAATAACCAAAACAATAATCTAAGTAATCCGAAAATCACTAGTAAATATTTTCTCTTTTTTTATAATCAAACTTAATTCACTTAATAAACATATATAAAATCTACTCACTAAGCATACTAATCAACAAATAAGCAAACATAACAATTTTAAGCTAAATAAATCTAAACTACTAGAATTGAAAAGAGAAAGAGGATAGAACCGAATGATGAACCGAAATCGATTATAAAACACCCGGTTACATAAACTAAGAAAAATACCTAGTTTATTTCTCTAATAGTCTTTATTTTACTAAATAGTAAATAAAGTTGTAAACTTTATTAACTATAAGCTTAATAAAAAATAAATAAAGCTATAAACATGGAAATTAATCAAGCTTATGTAACCCTTAAGCTCCACGCCAAAGTGTAGAATAAGATTCATCAACAATAAGACAAACAAGAGGTTAAGATGAACAACAAAATAAGCTATAAGCTAATATTGGGTCGTAGCAAAATAATGTGTATCCGGGAGCGTTACATTACAAATCAATAGCACAAGATATGAGAACGACCTAAAAATGAGTCGTTTAAAATATGATACATTGGATTTATTGAAATTGTTTGATACAAAGTACAATGGCTTAAATAGTTCAACATTTTAAATAAAGATTCTAGATCATAACAATCGTCCCGAAATATGATGACTCCAAATCTTTATCCATGACACCCAAAAGACTTATTCACCTGAGAAAAACATGCTTAAAACGTCAACATAAAGTTGGTGAATTCATAGGTTTATGTAAATGAAATATAGGACCGTAATATTTTCAAGTGTATGATAATGCAAAATATGCAAATATCACAAATGTGATTACGTTTCCCTAAGCTCATGACACCGAAGCTCGACATGTATGAATGCAATATAAATATTGCCACAGTGCCAGTGATGATGTTCTAAGCCGCAACATCCGAATCCGACATGATATACATCCGTTGGTTCACTTTGTGACACCAGTGAGAGCTACTCACCCGGATGGGGATGTCAGCCCCAATAGATCTATTTATAACATTCGCGCTCACACAAAGTAATTGACAGTTCATGATAATGGGCTCAAAGGGTTATTGCTACTTAGGCAAACACGTAATCATGATAGAATATTTACTTACGTCCAATTTGTAAAACAAAGCACGTTTCTCACCCCAAAATATATAAAATATTTATCCAAAACGAGTAAAAGTGGGGCTATGAACTCACTTTTAGTAATGATAATGTAGAAGCAAGGCAGTGGCACAAAAATGATGCAAAAGGCTTTATCCACAACCTATGAATAAATAATACATATTCACTAAACGGAAAAATAATAATATAAATACTTGCAATCTCATCCCTAGTGTGTGCTTGAAATATATTTGAATTAACGATATTTGAAAACAATTCCTCGTTTTAAAAATGGTCAACTTTATCGGGTCAACGCGGTCAAAATATAAGTATATAATTTACGACTTTAGACATTTAAGAAACTAGGTCGTCTATACTTTAAAATATTAGTTTAGGTCTGTCCTTGGTTTGGTCTCTAAGTGCGTTAAATAATTAGATGAAACATTGACGTTTTCCTTTTGAATTAAACTTATAAATTACTAAGTTTTATCATGAGGTGTAGTAGAGTTTTACAACTAAATTCTGCCTTCGTTATTTGACTATATGGAAAAGTAAATACATATTTGTAATCTCAGTTAGGTCGTCTACAATAGTCGTTAAGTGAACTTTGTCTAGAAAAGTCGTTTTACGCGTTAAAAATGAGGCTCAACATGTATAGGTCGCTTGGCAATTTTTATACCTAGAAAATAAATGGTGTCGTTTCAGCTTATAGTGTTGCGTGGTCATAGTTTTGAAATCAGTTTGCGAACTTGTTACTTAATGTTAGGGAAAATTAAAAGTACATCTGAAAACCAGGCTAGGTCTATTATAACTTACCTTTTATAAGTTTTGGGGGCGGAGGTCGATAACGTGGTCAAAAATGAGGTCAAAGTAGGGGGTATCGAACTTTCCGTCGATAGTATTAACTGCGTGACAGAAGTACTAACTTTGGGCCATGATTGCGAGTTCGTTTCTTAACCATTTTTAGTGATTCGAGTTGCTAAATGTAACATACCATGTCGACTATAAAATGCCCCTACTCGTTCTCTCTACGCCTGAGTCTAAGTGGGTCACAACAAGGCTTAAAGTAAGGGGTGTCGAACTGTTTGTCAGCAGTATTAACTGCGTGACAGCAGTACTAACTCCCTTTATTTACATTTATGTCTTTACATTTTTGCTTGCATAATATGCTTGTTGTGTGTTGATTGTGATCATGAATGCATCGCATTGTCTAAACATCTTAGTTGCGGAAAAGTTAAGGCTTAGTACGTGTGAGCTTTGGGTTTAAACTATTGTTTGATGTACTCTTTATTTTTATGATTGTGTTGTGACTACTTGGTTATTCTATGCTTTCATATAGACATGAATATGTTTGGTACTTTTCATATTATGTCGCGATTGATCGGGGATTTGATACGAAATGTTTTTGATTTTTAAACGAAAACGTATTCACCCCCCCTCTACGTTTTCCATAGAAGCCTTACATATATCTTTTGTTCGTGCTCTAGTTTTCAAAACAAATAGTTTTCAAAACCGAGTACGATCCATGTATCAATCTATCCGAAAAATAAGACTTAATATGAAAAGTATATTATTCTTAGAAGTCTTGTTTCTGGAATATCTTTGCTATACAAGCTTAAATAATGTCCAAAATTTGTCATATAAACTTACCTTAAAGCCTACCAAGTGTTATACCTTTTTCGATGGGTCAAAATATAAGTTTTTTGAAAAATCGATCAGACCAGCCGGTTTTGTTCGACAATAAGCCGGTTCCTTTGTAGGAACAGCACCGGCTAGCCGGTTCTACAGTACGCTTTTTGAAATTTTTGTCAACTTCAAAAGCCCATAAAATACAAACCGTAAACCCGTACGAGTCGTGCCACCTACCGTTTCGAAGATAATTGAGTCTACTTTATAATAGAATTAGTTAGAGGAAATGAATATAGGTTTAAGTAAATCTAAATTTCAAAATACCCCAAAGTATCCAAAATTTCAAATTTCGTATTAACATAAAAACTCAAACTTTTGAGTCGGGACACTTGGGTTGGTATCCTTTAAACATTAACACATTCCTCTTTAAAATTAAAGTATTTTGGTCATTAATCAAGCTTGGTATACATCATCATACCTCAAACAACGATGCGAAAGAATTTTTGTATGAAACGGTAGATGAGTAATTGCTCTTGTTTGCATCTTGTATATATTGATTATATGCTATCTCTCATTGTATTAAGCTTGCTATATGTGAAATTATAAATGGTCAATCTGTGTTTCTTGTTTTGTTTCCCCGCCTTGTATGTCAATTTAGATGCTAAAAAGAAAATAAATATGGTTTCTAAAGGATGGTTTGGGTTAAACTCAAATGCTTTTGTCAAAAGGGATTTCCGTAAATGTTTTGTCATCTCATATTAGTAATGATATGAATATAATGTGTGTTATGCTATATGATTACTTTTTCATCTTATTTAGTTTCATATACTCTTTGCTTCCTATATGTGATCTTGTTATTTGAGATGCCATGATACTTGTTTGTATTTGTCGTCTTCATGTTTTTACACAATACGGCTTAAGCTAGATCTCGTGCACCTCAAATAGGCATATATCTTTTTGAATTTACTTTGTCAACTTCTCGCATCATCTCATTCTTTTTAACAAAATCTGAGAATAAGACCAAGTTATCTAGTAGAATGTCAACTTGTTGTTCCTAATTTACATCATTGTGTTTTAGGTTTCTTTGTTATTGATTCATAAGTTCTTGTTTGCCATGCTAGTTGCTTTTTTGTTTATCTATTCCATGTTTTCGCCTAATAAAGATTATCCTAGGCATCGTACATCTTTTATAGGCATACCTATATTTCTTTGTGTTTAATATATCAACTCTTGCATAACCTTAATATCAATAGAATTAAGTAAGTTAGTTAAGTATTTTTCTTATGCTTATAAAAGTGGGATTGACAACTTGATTGTTTCATCCGAAATACTCAAGCAAATATGAAATGTAAGAAATGTCTAGTTTTAGTTTTAAAAGTGTTTTTCAAAACGGATCAAAGTAATAAATTATTGTTTTGGTTAATACGGGTCAACACTAGTGTTTGGCAAAACCCATAAAGAAAATACCGCGCATTCATATCTGACCAAGTGTGTCTTTGATATTTAAGCATGTATTTTAAGAATAAATTTCGGAAGCTCTTGTTAATTACTTTTTCACATATAACTTATAAATACCAAGTACTATACTACTAGGGAATATCATAATCATATGGGCCACTCCGGGTTGTCGGAACGACGGTTTTGTGGATTTATAGAATTTAAAGTGTTCCTGGCTCCTCATACGTTCACTACATGACCTCTAGATTATGATAGCCCGAATGATAGTATGATGACTCATTCAAAATTGTTTTATGAAAATATGGTCTCAATGGATTTGTAAAATATTTTTCTCAACTTTTTAACAAAAGGTTAATTTTTGATCATGGCGTTTTCGCGTAAGGTTTTAAACATTCTTAGTCTTGCTAAAAAGGGGGGGACGTTTTAAATATACTTCATTAAAATTATCTACACATTTTTGACAATGTCATTTCATCTTGTCAATCTTCTATAACCACTAGTTCACCGTCTTGGTCTCCATCTCCCAAACATCACTAATGATATGCTTTCTATACTAGTTGTAAATATGACCCTTCCTTTGTTAATTTATCATAACAACTTGCTTTGCATACTCATGTGTTGATTATATGTTCTTGTTTAATTATTTGCTTTGTCATTATCTCAGTAATTAGGTAACAATTTGATTAATTGAAAAATGCATAAACCGTAGAGAAGTTTTATTTCATTTTTGTATGTTACTAAATGTCAAGGAATGCTTGCATTAGAAGTAATTGCGTCTCTTATATGATGTCTTGTATGATCTCATTACTTTTCATTTTAATACATGGTGATTTTTTATATGAATATGTCTAGGCTTGATAGTTCTTATTCCTTGTTGGCATTCCTTTATTCTATTCGTATGGCATTCTAGTTTATGCATGCTCAATCATAGTTTACATGATATTCTCATGTTTCTCCTTATATGTCAATGTTACATGATTTATTTGCTACTTGTGCACTCATATTATGTCAAAGCATTTTTTTTTACTTGTAGAAGTTTAGGATCCTCTTTTTGAAAACTTATTGTTTTAATTAAGAACCAAAATCGACAAACAAGCGACTGAACAATACAACAAGGTTGATACTTATTTTTGACAAATGAACGAACTCAAATGCAATATGAGATCTCGTGCTTATTTGTTTCCTTCGTCGCAAATCTTTCGCATGATTGTTAGTGCAATTGTTTTTCTAATCTAAATGATCTTCTTCCTTATGCTTGTGTTTGGTTGAACTATTAGGAACATGCTCTTGTATGAATGTTTCTTTTTCTTGTATCATTTATGTTTGAATTCTTGAATGCTTGTTTGTTGTCTAAATTGCTTATGCTTGATCTTTATGCTAATCATGCGTCTCAATTGTCTATGTCTAGTATAGCGTAAAATCATATGTCCTAACCGTTGAATCTTTTCCATAAGACTAACTGTTTAAGCTAGTTTCAACTTTTTCCCTCCTTCTCTCTTAGCATAAGAGTTTTTCTAATTGTGTGTCTATTTGCGAACATGTTCTATTTTTATATATGTCCATATATGAGTTTGCTTGTTTAGTCATTCGTGTGATAATACTTGACTAAGTTTCATTCGTATGTGTTGGTATGTTTGATCTATCATGTTGTTAAATGATATTCTTGATCTTATTTTATGTAGGACTAACTCCTTTTGTGTAGGTTGGTAAAGACCATTTTTCTTCATCAAGTTAATTTTTGCTCTTATCATACACCAATCTATATCTCTCATTACATGTTCATACATGCATATTCATCATCTCCACTTCACTAATGAGCATACATTGTTAGTTGCTTGCATTGTCATCGCCATCTTCCGCCACAAACTTCACTACTTATAAATTTATCATGTCTATCTCCTTAATTTCTTCATCAACCAACAAGGTAAGGTTTTGAGATAAACCTTTGTGCGTCTATCAATATTGAGTCATCCATTAAGCCTCTCTTACGAGAAAAATCATGATAAATCTTTTCACAACCAACCACTATCTCTACCAACTGGCTACCTAATCGTCCCTCCATCATCACTAAATATGTCTCATTCCATCTCTCTCATCACCTCTCTGAGAATCTCTCCAAGCAAACTGTTGACCACTCCAAAATCAACTCCACCACCTTTGACCTCACCTTGTCCCTAGTCACATCACTCCATGTCACATCACTTAGTCCTTAATAATAGAAGTTGACCTCTAACATAATCTAATCATTAGATTCTTCCTAAACAAGTAAAACAATGCATTAAAACCTTCTCAAAATTCTTCTATAAAAGGAACTCATTCTCATCTTCTCCTCATCATCCTTCTTACACTATGCCTACAGTCAAACAAAATCAACCTCAAAAAGAACCACTAGAATAAGCGCTAGGCCTTGCTATTTCAACAATTCGTGAAACATCGTCACCTCCCTACCAACCTTTCTCACCTCCATCGGACTATACATCGGGACCTCTACCAACTTCTCCAATCTCGACTTTCCCTCTTTCACCGATCATTTCACCAATTCATCGCAATAATGATTTATTGACTACTCCTAAAACAACACCTCCACCCATTGATTCAACCTTCACCTCACCTTATCCATCCAAACAATCCTCACCACTTGCCATAATCTTGGACCCCATCGAACTTATCTTCTCACATATCTTGAAACTCGTAAGCCTCTTTTGTCAAAAGCCAAGTGAATTTTGTAATGAAATGCGTCTCATTCTCAAACACACCCTTACAACCTTTAACAGCCTTGTTACCAAAACCAACCTCGACGATGAAAGTAGTTCAAATACACACTTTAGTGTGTTCGGCATTCTTGTCTACGGATGAAAATTTCCTTCTCATATCATCTCTTTTTAGGTTCAAGCATATACACCTTGTGGTCTATGGCTTACTCATCCAAGGATGAAGTTTGCATCATTCTTTTTCCTTTTTGTAGGATCATTTTGACGCCCTCGAGCAAGGGGGAGCATTCGTCATATTAAGTCATCTATACATTTTGTTGTATATGACATATTTGTCTAAGGACAAAACCTGTTATTGTACTAATTTTTGTTTTGTAGGATCATACTTGACACCCTTAAGCAAGGGGGAGCTTTCGTCGAGCATTTAAAGAGTACATATTATTTTTCATCATATCTTGACGCCTCAATCTAGGGGGAGCATGCACGCATTCATCATCATTCTTACTCTTCTACAATCCTTTGCGAAGATGTCATTTTCTTCATCATATAGTTTTCATAATTTTTTTTATATATGTTGCACAGAACTAACCATGTTGTTGGTTAAGCTTTCAAATTTGATCCAAAAATCCGCTATAAACCAAGGAAAATAACCTAGAGGATTCAACAATCATAAAGGATTGAAGTAGGCAAATAAACTTCACTAGGGATGATGCAAGCTCGTCTTTTTGGGATGAATGAAGTTAAACTCCAAGGACACACCCTTTTTGCTTCAACAAAAGGGGGAGAAGAGTGTAAACGAAGAAGGTAATGTAAAGGTAGTAAGCGGATACAAGTAACTTTACATCTTACGATATATAACATTTACACATTTTTTTGTCATCATCAAAAAGGGGGAGATTGTTAGTGCAAATATTACGATATATAATCTACACATTCTCTTTTGTTTTGATAATGACAAACATGTAACTTGTAATACATAACGTAAAATGTACAAGTTACTCGTCATCATATTTTATCTCAACATACATCAACAACTCTCGACGTCTTGAATCCTCGTATGTTACAACACAGGTTCGTACATGTTTGTTATGTTGCATTATGATCAAACCTCATTTCACATTTGCATCTACAAGTATTTTATTTAAACAAGTAAACTTTATTTTGACAAGCACTCAACTAGACATTTTACTTTACAAAAGTTTACTTACACTTTAAATATACAAGTTATTTTTTACTTTAGGAAAATATAATAGAAAATGACTTTTTACATCATGCATTACATCATCTAAATCTGAAAAAAATCTCTCCAAGATTACATAACATCTTTCAAGATTTTGCAAATCAAAATATGGATTTTGTTACTATAGGTCGGATCCGCTGGTACCATTGGGTTTTCAAGCCGGTGCCATTGCTACAGTGTCGCCGGTGCCATTCAACTTTTTCTATAAATAAAGGAGTTTTTCCACTCCGTTTTTCATCACTCAAAACACACTTTTTCACCCCTTTTACACACACTTTCTCTCTAGTTTTAGGACATTTAGATATGTAGAAACACACTCATTAATCACTTCCATTTTGTATATGATCATAATGCTTCTAACTTTTATTTTGTTGTAAGCATACTTCTATGATGATCCACCAAAGCAAGCCTTGAAGATCTTGCCCTTTCCATCCACCACCAAGCATATACTTATGAAGATCCACATAATTAGAGATCTCATCATCATCCATTTGAAGGCTTCCATTAATGGAAGTTTATTTAGATTAGGCATTTGTATCCATTAGACACATTGTCTTGGATCATCATTATAATCACATTTTGTATCACCAAATAGGATTAGATGGTTTATGTGTTTGTGCCATAAAACACATGATTTGTTGTGTTGGGTTTGGGTTGGTTCTACCCGGTGTGTAAGGACTCGGTATCTAGCTTTGTACCGGATAAAGTGTAAGCGATGATGGGTTGGTTCTACCAGGTGTGTAAGAACTCGGTATTTAGCTTTGTACCGGAAAAAGTGTAAGCAACGTTGTGTAAGGTTTTCTCCGACAAGAAGGGAGCTTGTTGATCTAGTGAAGTAACTCTCAAGTTGGGTACTTGGAGAGTGGAGTAGGGCGGAGAGGAGCTCCGTGACCGAACCACTATAAATCATCGTGTCCGGTTTACATTTCCTCTTACATTTTGCATTACCCTTTATTTACATTTATGTCTTTACATTTTTGCTTGCATAATATGCTTGTTGTGTGCTGATTGTGATCATGAATGCATCACATAGTCTAAACATCTTAGTTGCGGAAAAGTTAAGGCTTAGTACGTGTAAGCTTTGTGTTTAAACTATTGTTTGATGTACTCTTGATGTTTATGATTGTGTTGTGACTACTTGGTTATTCTATGCTTTCATATAGACATGAATATTTTTGGTACTTTTCATATTACGTCGCGATTGATCGGGGATTTGATACGAAAAGTTTTTTATTTTTAAACGAAAATGTATTCACCCCCCCCCCCCCCCTTTACGTTTTCCAGACATAATATAAAAGCAAACTGAACTTTTATTAATTGAAAAGAGATTACAAAATTACATTAATGAAAATTACAATAAGCTGGAAATTGCACTAAAAAGCTAACTAAAAACTACACACCCTTAATTGTGTGAATACATCATCCATTTATAGTGAGGAGGGGAAGATTCTAGGCCCTTAAGGAGCATCCTTGAGCATTCAATCACCACCATTGATTTCAATTCCATCCATTTGAGCCTTTGGATTGCCTCTACGCATTCTCATCTAATGGGAGCCTTTAGGATTGCCAGCGTGGCCTTGGTTGTGTCAGAAGTGTCAGGCCTTCTAGAAGGATTCGAGTGCGTGTGAGAAGATACTTACCCTGTGTTAATTTTGTTGCAATGTAAACGTGAAAGAGATGGATGAACAGTAATAAGGGCGGGTATCATTGTTTGACTTGGACAGGCTTGGGCTTGACTTATTTTATTTGGGCTTGGGCTAGGGAAATGGAATTTGGACTAGTGTATTAGATATTGGACTAGGGTATTTATATTAGGGTTAGGTTTAGTATACTTCAAATATTAATGGGCTGACCTGGCCTACAAAACAGGTATGAGTTGCCCTATTAAAAATGAATATGCCTTCGGCTTCGTTTTTCTCACGCTCTTCCAATTTCGTGCTCGGTTTTGTCCCTTTTTTGGCTTCATTTTTGTCCTTAAATGAATATCCGTTACCTGCAAGATACAATTCACAATACAGACAAATACAATGGATTTTTCATGTAGTTTTGGTCATTTAAGCTCATTTTAATAAGGAAAATTAATATGTGATTGAACACATATAAAAAATCCTCCATACTAAGCTATTGCCGTGTCCTCACGCAATGTCATAAATACACACTTACAAAACCAAAAATTTCACCCCCTTAGACTAATTACCTCAAAAAGTAGCTAAGTGTTCATCTAAGGGGATTAAGAAATCACTAGTTTTGAAAAGCTCTTGCTTTACCATTTTTATATATATGCATACATTTATTATTATCATTTGTTTTTTTTATATAAATTAAACTTTAAGGATTATGGAACAAGAAACACTTATAAACTATGTCCAAAAGGATAAATTTGTTGTCCTTGATTTTTCACCCGCCCCAAACCAAGCTTAAAAATGAAATCATTCTTAAATACAAGTTAAGATGCTAATACTGCTCATAAATGCAAATTGTGTATGCAAAGCTTACTTTCTGCTCCCTTATTCCTAAATCCTCTAAGGATTTTATTCTTATTATTGGTGACAAATAAATTAAGACCTTATTCATATGAAGTAAACCCGGTTTAGACCATAATTAGTTTGAAATCCTTTCCTAAAGAGACGATATGGTGAGAATAAGGTCCACATTAAGGTTTTAATTTCGCATGATTTAGGGGTTATCCTTTTTATTTCATCCAAAACAACTCAACTACGAGTCCAGAGATGGAAGCTTTATTTAGATAACCCCGAAGTCGAAATTTGGCTTTATTTATTATTATTATTATTAAAGCAACATTATTAAACCTCCCGGTCCTTTAAACAACTGCCACATCGGTATGCGAGCCGACCATGGTCCAGGAGTCTTATTTTGACCAGGAGATCCTTGACCTTTTTAAAAACTGTCACATCGGTATGCGAGCCGACCATGACCCAGTAAACTTTTATCAGTCTCGGATTTATTATTCTTATTATTACCTCCACCCTTTAAACGACTGTCACATCGGGCGTGAACCGACCATGATCCAGTATTCTTATTTCGGCTTCGGTTTATTATTACATTATTATTATTATAGCCAAATTTCAAGTCCTGTGGTCTTTTAACTACCTAGACAACGGTAGCGAGCCGTCAAGAATCGGTAGCCTATTTCCCCACAACACTGACAAAACCTCGATGTGTACCTTACTTTCACCAGAAGGAATCTCTATGAAGGGATCTCATAGAGACTAATAAGGATGGAGGGACTAAAAGTGCCAAAGTGTCAAACTTGTTTCCTATAAAAGAAAGCTCATACTTCCATTATTTTCTTTTTAGTAAAACTTGTTCTTCCTCCTCCTTCTTATGTAAATAGGCTAGTTAAACATGCTTTGATAGTTGGTTCAAGTCAAAAATGTCATTTTGATGGGTTTTTAGTTGACTAATTTTGACCGCCTCGTGAGTCAAGAAATTTTTGAAAGTTATTTTTGAAAATGAAAAGTGATAGTGTTCGCCTTTAGCTACGTTTCGCTAGGTGGATCGTCACGTAACTCTTAATAACGTGTGTTTTACGGCCGAGTCAAGTTTTGTTATTTTTGGTGTAAAAGTCAACTACGAAGTTTGACTTTTGAAAGTCAAACTTGCGTACACTTTTTAATATGGTTTGTAATAAGCATTGGGTTTGTAATGCTAGTTAATTGATGACGAAATATGAAGTTCGGATTATATTATCCTTACTTTTGGTAACTTTCTAAAAATAGAAACTTTATGGAAAACGTTGTGATATTGTTAGTGCGTCAAAGTGAAATGTTTTATGTCGCACTTGGAGATTGTAGTATATGATTGTATATACATAATAGTGATATATGAATTGAGATCAAATGAGAACTTTCTTAAAGTTTTAAAAATGAGAACGACCCAAAATCTCACAAATGACACTCTCCTTTAAATAAAATAAAAACGTAATTAATTACAACTAATATTGTTAAAGATTTGATGGGTTTTCTTTTGGAAATTGACCTAAACAAGGTGATACATTTTGATTCGACGTGTAATGTGTATCAAGTTTTGGTATTGTGTCCCAAGTTTTTAGTGGTTGATGTGTATTAGGTGTATCAATTTATGTATAAGAAATTAGCTTTTTGAGATTATAATGTATATGTATCAAATTTTTAATTGTGTATCAGCAATCCGTTACTCATGTATGAGTTGGTTATTAGTCGGTTTAATGTTAATTTGTATTAATATTTTATATTTTGGTGTAACATTGCTAAAATGGTTATGTATCAATGTTTTAATGGTATTTTAAATCAGTTCTTATTTTTACAACTTTAAGAAAGTTCTCACAATAACCCTCCTCTGTGATATATATATATATATATATAGGGGGACTTTCTTTTCAGAACCAATCTTAGTGCGAGAACTGACAGAACCATCAAAAACATACATGCACGCCTTTTAAAAATAAAAAAAATACATGAAAATCATCAATAATCGTAAGAATCCACCTATGTTCTTGAGTATCATCATGAACTCTTCATTTTCTTTCACAAAAACCTTACACACGGCCGCAATATTGTTGTTGCACACCTTATAAGAACATACATGCACACCTTCAAAGAAAAATTTTGTATTTTTAATTTCTTATTAAATTCTTTAGAACAACTATGTTTTTTTAAAACATATATGTTGTTTTTAGAACATATGTGCAAAAATACAATTATTGAAGGCGTGCATGCATGTTTTTGTTGGTTCTGTCAGTTCTCGCACTAAGAATGGTTCTGAAAAGAAAGTCTCACTATATATATATATATATATATATATATATATATATATATCCACTAATTTACTTGGTACAATTTGACAGATTATTGGTGCAATCAGTCAAGGTTTTACTAATTGACAGTTTGACATCTTGAAAGATCTTTTATATAAATTAAGTTATTGAGCTTTAATACTGACTTATGAACAATGTGATGATTTGAAAATCAAGTACCTCATTATATCAATGCTTCAAATGTTGTACCTCATTATATCAATGCTTCAAATGTTATTGGATGATCTGTCTTTATGATAGATTTGTTTACTTCTAAACAGTTGACTCGTAGCAGTGTCGTTTAGTCTGTCGTCGTAGCTAAAATGTATGCAAACAATGTTTTTATATTCGGTCACTTCTGAACAATGCATTGTATTCGATACAGACTTCAAGTTGTAGTACATCTTATTGACTTTTGAAGTTTTGACATATTTCAGTTTCTGTTATGAAGTGGTAAGTTCGTTCTAACAGATATGCAATAGTTTAGGGCTGCCAATGTTTCTTTCGAGCTATTATAGAAGAAGAAACATGGATTTATACTAACTCTTTCCAAACTTTTATTATTATAGGTACCAGCGATGGGGCCGACGAACCAGCTTCCAGTTTTTATAGGAACGATGACCACAAACAGCTTATGCGTCAGGGTAGTGGTTATGCTATAAAACTAATAGGACTAAGAACTCATTTTCGCAAAAGATTTGACCGTTTGTAAATCATTAATAATCAGATATGTATGCATTGACAGGTATACGTGTTCTGATGGAGATTGCAACTGATATTGTCGACAGGCAAGCATCTTTAAAGGTGTTTGTATTTTTGACTTGATCTTCTTTAATTGGTACTTCAGATGATAAGCTATATGGCGGAGCGTGCTGTTGGTCAGGGATCATTTGCAATTGTAATTCAGGTAAGTTTATAGGCTTATGTTCTACATTGCCAATCTTCTTTTAATAGGAATTGTCACATTGCAAATGCACGGTCCACCACAGATACTGTAATCAAACAAAAAAGTTATGTCTATAATTTTGCAGGCGAAGTGCTTAGAGAGTGGAGAAGCTGTTGCCATTAAAAAAGTTTTGCAGGATAAGCGTTATAAGAACCGTGAATTGCAAACAATGCGTTTGCTTGGTCACCCTAATGTCGTTTCACTCAAGCACTGCTTCTTTTCAACCACCGACAAGGATGAACTTTATCTCAACTTGGTTCTAGAATACGTGCCAGAGACAACTTACCGTGTAACAAGACACTACAACAAGGAAAACCAGAGGATGCCTTTGATATATGTCAAACTATACACTTATCAGGTTTGTATCTTTTTTCGTCTTATCTTGAAGCTTGCTCATGTGCTTCCTTCAAAACCTTTCTCTTACAACTTGGTGTAACAGCTTCAGTATGCATTTATTTTTAAGATTTCTATATAACAGCTTGAGTATGCATTCTGTTGCATTTTATGCTTTTATAAAACAAATAGCAATTCCACAACTATCGATGTATAATCAACTCGCAAAACAATAAGTCCCGCAACAACGCGCGGGCTATCTTGCTTATTTAATCAAAATAATTGATAAAAACAAGCTTTATTTATAACCAAACAAGTGGAATTACAATTCGCGCGTTGCGGCAGACATGTTTTTGTTAGATTATTTAGCGTATGTTTTATTTCAGATTTTTCTAAAATGTTCGGTTAAATCGGTTGTGCCGAGTGTTGTAAATAGAAAAAAGTACAGGGTTATTTATAAAATTCAAACTTTCATAAAATTGAACGTATTTTACCCCTCTAATTTATTTTAAAATTGTTAGTAGTTTAGGGTGTGTTCTGAAAATTCTTTTTTTAGAAAATATATATTTAACTTCAACATTTTTTATTTAATCGTACGTATGTCAGAAGCATTGCAATATTGGGCTCGTTTTCTTCGCGATGCGAAGAGCTTTTGACCGGTATATTTTTTTCTGAATGAATCGGTAGATATGTGTTACTTATTTGATAAATAAAGTATATTATATAAAAAAGTCGTAAATAGCAAAAAGTTAAAGGTAATTTTCATAACTTATCGCATAGTTTGAGGGTACGCGCCCCGCGTGGTGCGGCGGGCTTATGTTTCGTGTCGAGTTTGTCTAAAGAAAGAATGTTGCCTGCGCGTTGCGGCGTAGCTATTTTTGTTTGTTTGTCGAAGATATATTATCGTAGTTGCGTACACAATAATTTTTGTAAGAAGTAAACTTTCTTAGATTTGTCCAAAAATAACCCTTAGGTGTGCCTTGAATATATTTTTTTAAATATATATTAAGCGTCGACATTTTTTATAAAAAACCGTACGTATCTCAAAAGCATATCAATATTCGACTCGTTTTGTTCGTAATTCATATGTCTTTTCGTCGGTATATTTTTTATCAAAGAAGTTGCCATATATTTGTTAGATATTTGATAAAGAAAGTTTGTTATATAAGATAGACGCAAATAGCAAAAAGTATAGGGTTATTTATATAATTAAAACTTATATAGAATCGCACGTCTTTAACCCCCGTGTTTTATTTTATAGTTATTAGTTAGTTTAGGGGTGTGTTTTGAAAGTTCTTTTTTTAATTTCAAAAATATATTAAACTTCTACATTATTTATAAAGTCATACGTACGTCAGAAGCGTTGCAATATTTGGCTCGTTTTGTTCGCAATTCAAAGATCTTTTCACCGGTATTTGTTAGAAATCGAGAAAAGACTCAGTCACTTCCATAATAGTCGTTGGTAGCTCGTAGTAAAATGTTTAGTTAAGTTAAGCTAACCGGGCCAAGCCTATGGAAAGCCCATGGCTTGGCCGGCCTATTATAAGGATATATAAGCCTTCTCCATGCCTTGGAGAAGGTGTTAGTTCATTTCACTAAATAACATATGCATATTTCTTTCTCTCTCTAGAAGTGTCCAACCATCTACTTTCTCTCTTTAAGATTTCTTCCATTAAGTGTGTGTGATTAGATTACTAGTATTCTACAATTGGTATCAGAGCCATGGGGTGATTACTTTGTTTTGTGTGTGTTTTTTCTTGTCTAAAATTTGCAAAAAAAAGTGTGCGGTTGGTTTATAAACTCGAACAAAAAAGTAGAAATTTTTGGGGTTAAAAAACCCTAAAGCTTGTGTTTTGATGTTAGTGGTTACCTAGTAATACTTAGTTTTGCAAAAGAAATCAACAAAAAACGTTAAAAGTGTGTTTTTAGGTGATTTAAAAGTTGGTTTTCCGAAAAAGTTTGAAGGAGGCGATTTATGTTTGAAGGAGGTGATTTATGCATATAGGTTAGGCGATTTATGCAGGTTTCCCTTTAGGCAATTTATACAGATTACCTTGGGCAATTTATACATATTTCCTTGGGCGATTTATACATATTTCCTTGGGCAAAATATACAGATTTCCTTGGGCAATTTATACAGATTTCCTTGGGCGATTTATACAAGTTTCCGTAGGCGAAATATACAGATTTCCTTTGGGCGATTTATACAGATTTTCCATTAGGCGATTTATGCAGGCTTCCTTTGGGCGATTTATACGCAGTTTGTATTAAGCGATTTATACACTTTGTGTTGGGCGATTTATACATTTTGTGTTGGACGATTTATACACTCAGTGTTGGGAGATTTATACACTTAGTGTTGGGCGATTTATACATTCTGTGTCAGGCGATTTATGCACCTTCTTAGTTCACGGTTTATTCTTTGATTTGTAAAATCCCGTGAAATATTAACTTATTTTCTTGGTTTAATCAAGATTTGTAAAATCTTGTGCAATACCAATCTTAATCACTTTCAACAAACATTTCAAGATGAGTTTATCATTGGCAGAGAATGTGATTGTAGCAGGGGCTGACAACCGTCCCCCTATGCTTGACAAGACTCAGTACAGTTCTTGGGCAAGCCGTATGCTACTTTACATCAGAGGAAAGGAAAACGTAAAGCTTCTCGTTGACTCACTTCTTAATGGACCTTTCAAGTATGGCACTATTATAGTACCTGGAACTGTAACTACACCTGCAATAGTTAGAGACAGAACGTATGATGAACTCACAGATGTAGAGAAGATTCGTGAAGGGTGTGACATTAAAGCAACAAACATTGTGCTTCAAGGCTTACCATAAGACATCTACAATCTGGTGAATCATCACACTGAGGCCAAGGCCATTTGGGATAGAGTGAACCAACTGATTGAAGGCTCAAAGATATCGTTGCAGGAAAGAGAGTCAAAGTTGTATGATGAATTTGACATGTTCACCTCAGTGCCTGGAGATTCACACGTATTATTTAAGGTTTGCATAGTTAATCATCGACATGCACTCAATTGGAATGACAATGATGCCAATCCAGATAAATACAAAATTCATCAATCATCTTCAGCCTGAGTCGAGCAAGTTTGTCACCGATGTTAAGCTATCTAAAGACTTGCACAGCACCAATTTTGATCATTTGTATAGTTATTTGAGACAACACGAAGCTCATGCAAAGGAAGTGCGTCTAACAAGGAAACGATACTCAGATCCTATTGCCTTGGTAGCTAATACATCCAGCTCATCTCCATCTTACTCCAACCAGTCTTAGTATCATCAGCAACTCTCCCCATTTGCTCAATAATATTATTCACCTCTAGTTACAGTATCACCAATGATCATCAACAATGTTCTTTGGCACCCATTATTCATCAACCATCTATGGCTTAACAACAGTTCTATCAACCACCTAATACTCATCATTCATCATTAATACATCACCAATCATACTAAACGCATGTTCATCATTCATCATCACAAGCACCTTTCCCTTTGTTCGATTCAGGATTGGCTGTACCATCCTTTCTACCTTTAGATGATCCTATTGCTAGCTTAAACAAAACAATGGCTTTTATTAGCTTATCATTCGCTTCCCAATACCCAGCAACTAACAACCAGCTTAGAACCTCGTCCAACCTAAGGAATCAGGCAACTATCCAAGATGGAAGAGTCACAGTGCAGACAGTTCAGGGAAGACAAAATCAGGGGTATGCAGGCAGTGGTGCTAGGAGTAATGCTACAGTTACAAGGGGTAACAGAACTAGGGGAACTAACACAGCAAGTCAAGCAAAGGTTATACACTGCTACAACTGTCAAGAGGAAGGCCACATGGCAAGACAGTGTACAAAACCTAAAAGGCCTAAGAATTCAACTTGGTTAAAAGAGAAGGCGATGCTTGCTGAGGATTTTGAATCAATGATGGTCTTGGATGACGAACAGATGGCATTCTTAGCAGACAATAAGGATACAGTTACTCCAATCCAATAGTCTTAGGAAATTCCTACTCCAGCAGCTTTTCAAACTAATGATCTGGATGCTTTTGCTTTGATTATGATGAGGCTCCATCTGCTAGTGCTGTCCTTATGGCAAAGCTTTCCTCATATGATTCAGCAACTCTCTCAAAGGTACCAACTTATGACAATTATCTTGATAATCATGTGATTGATCAAAATGAGCAAGAGATGCAATATTATAAACAACTTGATTTTAATAATAATCCAGATATTGTCATAACAAGTGATAGTAATATGATTTCATATGAACAATATCTAAGCAAAACTGAAAATACGGTTGTTCAAGATACTTATTCTTCTACATAAAATGATGCAATGATAATGTCTGTAATTAAAGAGATGTCAAATCAAGTTGCTAAATGTAATAAGGTAGATAAAGAAAATAAAACTAGAAATGAGTCATTAACTACTGAGCTTGCAAGATATAAAGAACAAATCAAACTTTTTGAAGAAAGACAACAATTTGATCTAAATGATAGAGAAAAGTATATTGATGGTCAATTGAGAAAGGTTATTGTTGAAAAAAATGCAAAGGTTACGGATTTTAAAAATCAGATTCACTCATTAAAACAACAACTTAATGCAACCGTTGAAAGTCATATGACTTTGTCAACAACGATTGATGTTTTGAAAACAGAATCTAAGGTAAAAGAGGATAAATATCTTGATGAGTTAATTGAATTAGAAAAGCAAAAGAAGGCTTTAGATAATGTGATTTACAAAATGGGTCAATCAACACAAACAATGCATATGTTGACAAAACCTCAAGCTTTTTACGATGAAACTCATAAAACAACACTTGGTTATCAAAATCCTTTATATCTGTCTCAAGCTTAGAGAAAAGTACCTGCTTTATATTGTGGTAAAATAATTGTTAAGCAGCATGCTACATTATCTGTCATTGATAGTGAGGAAACATTAGAATTAGCTGAAGAGAGTATATTAAAGATGCATGCTAGACAAAATGATCTAATTATGCAAGAAAAAAATAATAATATTGCACCCATTGACTATGTTGCATTGAATAAATTGTCTGAGCATTTTGTGAAGCATTTTGTGCCTCAAAAGCAACTTTTTGTAGAGCATGCATTTTGGTTACCCATTTCAAAACCCATTTCTGAAATACCACCGGTTCAACCTGAACCATTTCTAAAGTAAATTCCTCATGAACTTCCTACAATTAGTTTGGTTAAAGAAAGTTTTAACAAAATGAGAAGTCGTGTGAATGATTTTGAAAATGTGGTAACTGTCCTAACTAAGGTATCTGGTCAGAATGAGGGTTCTTGGGGATTTGAACATATTCGAAAAGCATTTGATAAAGATGTCAAACCTTTTGTCAAAACTTTAAAAGAGTATTTTCACATGTTTGATCAAGGTCTTCATAAAGAAATTATTGTCATGAAAGAAGTTTTTACACAAATGGAAACCGAAGTTGCCAAATGTTCTGTAGAAAGGAAAACTTTTGAGATAAAAGAGAAAGAATTATTGCTAGAGAATGACAGGTTATTGGAGCTTCTTATATCTCAAGATCTTGTGCACACTGCTGTGAAATTTTAGCTGAAATTATTGATTATCAAAGTATGGAAAAGAGTTTTCTTGATGAATACTCTGAGTGTGTCAAACTTAAGGCTGAGCTTTCAAAAAAGAATGACAAGGTTGAAAAGGCTGTTTATGATGAACTTTCAAAACGATGTGCAAGAATTAAAAACAGATGTATTTCTCTTGAAATCAAAGTGCAACAATATAAAGAAAGTTATCAAAATAATCAACCTCAAAACAAACAAGATGCTCCTGAGTTTCCTGAATTTTTTGAAATTAATGAATTGAAAGCTCGGTTAAAAGCAAAAGACAAGACAATCAACAAATTAAGAGACCACATTGCTACTGTAAAAGGCAAAAGTGTATCTGAAGGTGATAAATCTGTTAATAATTCCAAAGTCATTGCCCCAGGAATGTATAAGCTAGACCTAAAACCTTTGTCTCCTATGTTGCGAAAAAATAAGGAAGCTCATGTAGACTATTTGAAACACACATAGGAACATGCTGACACTCTCTGTGAAATTATGGAACATGCTAGAGAGTTAAGACCTGTAGATAGTGACTTAGACTCTACTTGTAAGTTTGCCACGCGTGTTCAATAATTTCTAGTTTATGTGAGAGATACATGCCCTAGTTCTATCAGACAAAGTGAGAAGCTGATTGCAGTAACACAAATGAGCAAAGTCAAAAAAGTTAGGTTTGCAGAATCTAGTACCTCATCAAGTAACACACATAAACAGGTAGACTCTTGCAAGGCTAAGGATTCTAACAAACCTTTGTTGCCTTCTACATGAGTAATTAGTTCTACTAGTGCTAGCGGATCAAAGCCTCCAGGCAATACCAAGACAAATAGGATCTCGCGACCAACAAGTAGAAACAAGAAAAATAAAGTAGAAGACCACCTTAGGAGCGTTAAACCTAGTTTAAATAAAAAGAATCATGTTTCTAAACTTGTCTGTAACGCACATGTTAAGCATTCTGTTGTAAATGCGAATTCTGAGCTTATTTGTGCTACATGTAATGAATGTATGTTTGATGCAATTCATTATTTGTATGTTCTTGATTATGTGAATAATGTTAATGTGCATGTTAAATCTAAATCTGTGAAGAGCAAAAAGAAGAAAGTTTAGAAACCTACTAGTAAAATTTTCACTAGTGTTGTATATAGTTGGAAACCTACAGCTCAGAGTTTAGAGATATGTGCCCTTTAACTAGGATCACATCCACTACTGTAGTGCCCCCTAAGAAACCAATCTCAACAACAACAGTTAAGAAAATTCAACAAAGTAGTAACAATTCAGGGAAACTTAAGGATATAACCAATATAGGTTTGAGTAGTAAATCTAAGAGTGTAGAATCTAAGATTTCTAACAACTCGAAACCCAACAAAAATTGGGGATCCAATGTTTCTACTACTCCATCTTCTTCCCGTGTTCATTTCAGGTCATTTAAATCGTCCTCTAGTATCCGGACTCGGGTTGCTCCAAGCACATGACCAGGAACCGCTCTCAGTTCATCAACTTTGTTAGTAAATTCATGGGTACTGTTAGATTCGGGAATGATCATGTTGCAACAATCAAAGGCTATAGGGATTATCAGATTGGAAACGTCATGATTTCTCGAGTTTATTATGTGAAGGGGTTAGGACACAACTTATTTTTAGTAGGGCAGTTTTGTGACTCTGATCTCGAAGTAGCATTTCGTAAACACACCTGTTTTGTTCATGACCTGGAAGGTGTTGATTTACTTAAAGGATCTAAGGGCTCAAATTTATACACTCTGTCTTTGGAAGAAATGATGCAATCCTTTCCAATTTGTCTCTTGTCAAAAGCTTCAAAGGCTAAGTCTTGGTTATGGCACCGAAGGTTGTCTCATATAAACTTTGGTCATATCAATGAAATTTCCAAACAAGGTCTTGTTCGAGGGCTTCCTAAATTAAAGTATTAGAAAGATCACTTGTGTTCTGCCTGTTCTTTAGGGAAGAGCAAGAAACACACTCACAAACCCAAGTCTGATGAATCCATTTAAGAGAAGTTGTATCTGTTGCACATGGATCTGTGTGGTCTAATGAGAATTAAAAGTATCAATGGGAAGAAGTACATTCTGGTTATTGTTGATGACTACTCACGGCTTACTTGGGTGAAATTTCTACGATCAAAGGATGAGACTCCAGAGTTTGTGATCAAATTTATTAAGATGATTCAAGTTCATCTCAATGCTGTAGTCCGCAATATACGTACCGATAATGGAATAGAGTTTGTGAATTAGACGCTGAAGGCCTATTATGAAGATGTCCAGATCTCACATCAAACCTCAGTTGCCCGCACTCTACAACAGAACGGCGTTGTCAAAAGACGAAATGGTACCTTAGTGGAAGTTGCACGTACAATGTTGATCTTCTCTAAGGCTCCATTATTTCTATGGGCAGAGGCAGTCGCGACAGCTTGTTATACACAAAAATGTTCTCTGATTCGAAGACGTCACAACAAAAAACCATATGAACTCATTCATGACAAAAAACCTGACTTAATGTATTTTCATGTCTTTGGTGCTTTATGTTATCCAACCAATGATGCTGAAGATCTGAGTATGCTAAAACCTAAAGCTGATATTGGAATTTTCGTTGGTTACGCACCTGCTAAGAAGGCTTACCGAATCTATAACCGAAGAACCCGAATGCTCATGGAAACAATTCATGTAGAATTTGATGAGCTGACAACTATGGCTTTTGAACAATTCTGTTCAGGACCCGAGCTTCAACTTATGACTCCTGGAATAATCAGTTCAGGACTTGTGCATAATCCTCCTTCTACAAAACCTTATGTTTCACCAACTAAGAATGATTGGGATTTGTTGTTACAACCAATGTTTGACGAGTACTTTAATCCTCCACCAAGTGTTGTTTCTCAAGTTCCTTTTGTTGCTGCTCCAAGACCTGCTGATCTAACCGGTTCATATTTGTCAACTTCCATTGATCAAGATGCACCATCAAATAGTACTCCATCAACAACATAAGAAACACAGTCTCAAGTTATATCTGAAGGTGTTGCAGAACAGTCACAACCAACACATTTTGTTGATGATCCCTTTCTCGATATTCTCACTTCAGAACCAAGTTCTCAAGAATATCATCAAATGTGCAACCAATCAACCCACCTATTGAACATATTAGCAAATAGACGAAGATTCATCCTTTAGAATATGTGATCGGCAATCCTTCTCGACCTGTCTCCACCAAAAAATAGCTACAAACCGATGCCATGTGGTGTTTCTTTGATGCCTTTATTACTTTCGTCGAACTAAAGAACTTTAAAGAAGCATTGTTAGAATATTCATGGGTTGATGCAATGCAAGAAGAAACTTACGAGTTTGAATGACTAGATGTTTGGGAACTCGTACCCTGTCCAAACTTAGCAATGATAATTAAACTGAAGTGGATCTTTAAAGTTAAGCAAGACGAATTTGGAGGGGTACTGAAATACAAGGCAAGGCTCGTAGCTAAGGGATATCGTCAAGAAGAGGGAATTGATTTCAAAGAGTCTTTCACACATGTTTCTTGCATAGAAGCCATCTGAATCTTCGTTGCAAAAGCCACCAATAAGAACATGACTATCTACCAGATGGGTGTCAAGACAACTTTCTTAAATGGCAAGCTACGTGAAGAAGTCCATGTTAGTCAACTAGAGGGCTTTATAGATCAAGACAATCCTACCTATGTGTACAAGCTGAAGAAATCCCTTTACGGCTTAAAGCAGGCCCCACTGGCGTGGTATGATATGTTGTCAAGCTTTTTATTATCTTAAAAGTTCTCCAAAGGTGCTGTCGACCCCACATTATTCACTAGAAAGGAAGGAAAAGATATTCTCATGGTACAAATTTATGTCGATGATATAATTTTTGCATCTATTGATCCTAGCATATGTGATATATTTGCTGATAAAATGAGTTCTAAGTTCAACATGTCAATGATGGGCAAAATGTCATTTTTTTCTCGGACTTTAAATTTCTCAAAGTCGTAAAGGCATCTTTATAAACTAGACAAAATATGCTTTAGAAATCCTTAAGAAATATGGTATGGATTATAGTGACTCGGTTGACACCCCTATGGTGAACAGAACCAAATTAGATGAAGATCTACAGGGGAAAACAGTTAATCCAACAGATTATCGTGGTATGATCGGCTCCCTTATGTATCTTACATCCAGTAGACTTGATCTTGTATTTTCAGTATTCATGTCTGCCCGGTATCAGGCATGACCTACCGAAAAGCACTTACATGCCGTAAAATGGATCTTTCAATACCTAAAAGGTACCACAAATACGGGCCTTTGGTACTCGAAAGATACCAATATTGCACTAACAGCTTATGCAGATGCGGATCATGCCGGGTGTCAAGACACGAGAAAAAGTACATCAGGCAATGCCCAGTTCTTAGGAGACAAACTTGTCAATTGGTCCTCAAAGAAGCAGAAAAGCACTGCTATCTCTAGTATAGAGGCATAATACATTGCCTTATCTGGATGTTGTGCCCAATTCCTATGGATGAGATCACAACTGACATATTATGGATTTAAATGCAACAAAACCCCTTTGTACTGTGATAACAAGAGTGCTATCGCTCTCTGTTGTAACAACGTCTAGCATTCAAGATCGAAGTATATAGACATCCAGTATTACTTCATCAAAGAACAAGTTAAAAACGGTGTGGTTGAACTTTACTTTGTCCGGATTGAGTATCAGTTGGTAGACATCTTCACCAAAGCATTGCCAAGGGAAAGATTTAAATTCCTGATCAACAAGATTGGAATGAAAAGCATGTCTCCAAAAACACTTAAGAGTCTAGCAGAAAAAAATAAAGAGTGATGGTGGTACTTCTTCGTGTATCCTATGTAAATATATAAAAATATAAAAACTCAAAAAGATTTTCCATTTCTTAGTATAGATTTTTTATGAAAAAGAAAATAGAAAAATATAAAATCCAAAAAAGCAAAATACAAAAATATAAAATCAGAAAATACCAAAAAATATGTTTTTCATGACATGTATTTTGTAATCCATAATATTTACGGCTTTAGAAATGTCATTTAATAATGACACGGAGCTGTAAATAAAGTTCGAGCAAAAGTTTCAAAAGTTTTCAAAACATGTTATTGGCTTGCAGTTATTTCAGACTACAACCCTGTTTTATTTTTAAAGGCAAGTATTTTGTCAAAAAGAAAACTTGTCCTCTTAACGGGAATTCAGTTTCTCGGGCATGATCTACTTTATGATCATGTAAAAGCTTGTGTATACTTTGCTACACAACCCAGGCTTTTTGAAATAAGTGTACATGTCAATGCATTTATTTTTAAAAATAAGATAATCTTATTTTATTGGTGTTGTCTTTCAAAAACAAATCAATCATCTCAGTGTTTCATCAGAAAAAGATTTCAAAGACAAATTGACCACTCAAACAATGACTATAACTCTTTCAATAGAAAATGGGTCATTATTTGAGGGGGAGAAAGTGTCGTCAAATAATCTTCTTTAAAAATCTATCAAAAGAATAATCAAGGAATAAACAAAAAAGGTTTTAGACAATAACAGATTAATATTTAAAGGGGGGTTAATTTATGTAACTAATGTGGGCGTTAGATGTTATTTGTTAAGACCATTAGGGACTTGAATGCAAAATATAGGGCTTTGACTTAATCCTAGCAACTAGAGGGACTTGGTTTGTCATTTTCATAAATCACTAAAAGGATAGGACAAGTGGTAAAAGAAAATAAAAGAAGTAGGAAACCACAGGGACTGATCTTGCCAAACTGGCACACTCAAATCTGATAACACCCTCTTGGGCGAAACACACACTCACACAACCTCTTAAACTTTATTTCTTACCCCTCCTTACAAGCATAATTCGCCCAAATCAAGATCATCATCAAAACATGTTGTAATCTCTAAGGTAATCACTCAAACTTGTTTAATACCCTCCAAACATAACTCATATTAAAGGAATTAGTGTAATAATCACTCACTTGCTCGAACAACCTAAAAATTCGAATTAGGGTTCTTCAAAATTAAAAGTTTGTTAAAGGCTAATTAATCATGGGGGTTTGGATGCTTAGGGGTTAAGGAACACTCGTTTGAAATAGTTTTGTATGGGGTTATCACTTGCGTGATTTATTGATGATTTTTGGGCTAGATTTTTATGTGAAATATGCTAGGTTGATAAAATGTTCATGGGTTTGTGTTCTTTGCAAAGTTAGGAGACTTCCTATGCCTATGAGAATGTGCTTAAACACCTTAGAACCTCTTGGGTTGTGATTCATGGCTGAGTTTCATGATTGTGGTCGAAAATTATAAAATTTGGTTTGCTTGTTAGTGAAAACATGCTAAAACCAATTATGTGTATGTTTGTTGAAAGCATGGTTTCATACTCTTACTTAAATTAGTTGGATAAAAGATTATGTTTAGGTTGTTAGATATTCTAGGCGAAATATGTTACTTGTTTGAATCAGGTGAAACATGTAAATTGCTTAGGATAAATATGTTCATTTGCTTGGGCGAAATATGTAATTCATTAAACTAGGCGAAATATGTCATGTTTTGATTCAGGCGAAATATGTATCATTCTGCTCAAGCGAAATATGTCATGTTTGATTCAGGCGAAATATGTATCATTATGCTCAGGCGAAAGATGTAATGTTTTGATTCAGGCGACATATTTATCATTCTGCTTAGACGAAATATGTAATATTTTTGTTTAGGCGAAATATGTAATTTGCTTAGGCGAAATATGTAACATTTTTGTTTAGGCGAAATATGCAATGAGTAAAGTCAGGCGAAATATTCATCTATGTAAAAGCATGCGAAACATGTTCTTTTAATAAGTCAGGCGAAATATGCAGTATCACTAAATAGGCAAAATATGCACTCTTTGTATTTGATCCCTATAATTTGACTTTGTTCGACCTCGACTAGCTGATTGTCCATTGGACCTTAGTTGACTTTTAACCTGTAATGATAGTTTGACTTTAGTTGATCAATGTATAGACTGTTGACTTTTCAAGTTGACTTTTGACCATTGATCTCTGACCATTGTTGACTTTTTCAAATATTGCTTGTTAACCTTTGCTTAATTCCCTGAAACATAAACACAACCTGCAATGAAAACAAACACAACGACATGGATAATCTTCTCAATCAATGATATATATATATATATATATATATATATATATATATATATATATATATATATATATATCTTTTTGTGTATATGAAATGTATTGGACTATTCTTAGTAGAATCATGAATCCACTTATCGCTTAACAAGTTGCTCTTGACAACGCCTTGGTTCCTACTAAGGATCGTGTTAAGATTGGCAAGGGCAACATAAGGATTGATCCATCAAAGACTCAAAAAGAATCTACATATCAAGTCATTCTAGATGCACTCAAGCTCTCACCTTGCTACAATGCATTCTTCGTCACAGTCAATGTGCCTGAAATCTACATGCATCAGTTTTGGTTTACTATCTCCAAAATCAAGGACTCCTTATCTTACCGGTTCAAGCTTGATGACAAGAAATTTAGAATTGGTACATAACTCTTTTGTGAAATTCTTCAGATTTGTCCAAAAGTTCCTAACGTTGAGTTTGATGCACCACCTTCACATGAAGAAATTGTTACATTCATCAAGTCACTTGGGTACAAAGGAGCTTTGGAATCTCTCCCTGATTTGTAAACTGACCATATGCATCAACCATGGAGAACTTTTGCCTCCATAATCAAAAAATGTCTATTTGGGAAATCTACGGGTGTTGACAAGCTCTGACTCTCAAAAGCTTAAATCCTATGGGTTATGTTCTATAAGAAGAATGTTGATTTTGTTGAATTGATGTGGGAAGACTTCCAGTTCCAAATTGACAACAAACAAACCAGTGTAAAAAGACGTGAAAGCATGCCCTATCCCAGATTCACAAAGGTTATCATCCAACACTTCATCTCAAAACACAAATCCATCTCTATGAGAAACAGATTATTTATGCATTCCATCAAGAATGACAGTGTTTTGGGAAGATTGAAGTTTGTTGCCAAGAATGAAGATAATCAAGTGTATGGAAAGTTAATTCCAGATGTGATGGTGAATAAAGAGATCCAAAACTTTAAGGCTTATCAGACTTATCTTGCATTTTCAACTGGAGCAATAACACCCAAGAAAGCTAGAAAAGAAACAAAGGCTGCCATTGCTCCAAAGAAGAAAGGTTTGTTCACTGCTGATGGCAACATAATTCGTGATCCAGATATTGCTCTTGAATTAGGAAAGTCTATTAGTAAGTTAGAGGCTGAAGAAGCATGACGGGTTCATGAACGTCTTGTAACTGAGAAGCCTTCAAGTGATGAAGAGTCTGATGAGGAAGAGAAATATAGACTGAGTCAACAAAAAGCAATCGGTGCTATGATTAGAGACACTCCAAATGTCTCAAAGAAGAAAACACATGATCAGTCTCTAAAGCTTAAAGGTATGGAAATGTTATCTGATGCTGCACTGCTAGAAGCTGACACAAGAAAAGCAATCAAAGCCAGCAGACATGCTCCCAGAATCCAACAAGACACCAGAGGCTCAAGTGAAGGAGCTGATATTACACCAGAAGTTCTTGATGAGCCAAAGGGCAAGTCCATCGACACAAATGAAGGACCTGGTATCACACTAGAGGTTCTAGGTGTGTCAAAGAACAAATCTGTAATTCAAGACTTGGATGTAGATGACTAGGGATCAGATGAAGATGAAGCTATTCCCATAAGTGATGATGAATGAACAGAGTCCGAGAAGGAGACCATAGAAAGTGGCAATACTAATGAAGATTTAGATGATGAAGAAGAAATGCATGATGATGAAGAAGAACATGTCGATGATGAAACACAAGAAGATGAATATGTACATGATGATGTTGAAAAACATGATGATGCTGATAAGGAGATAAAGAATGCTGACATTGTTGATGAAGGAAAAGTTGATGAAGAGATGACTGATGCAACACTAGTAAATGCTGAGAAGACACAAGAAGAGAAAGTTGTTACCGAATAAGCTAGAATTGACCAAGCTATTAAAGATGCTTAAGTCAAGGAAGATAATCGGGCAATAACCATTATTCCAGTGGCATAGAAAGAAAAGCCAGATGTTCCACCATCAAGTTCCAGTCTTTTTGTATCATCTGACTACGGTACTCAATTCCACCTTTCCTACAAATTTTCTCTAGTAGGCATTACTAAAGAATCTACAGATACAGAGATAAAATCAATGATGGATATTCAAATCTAACAAGAAATACCTAATGTTCAGTTACCTTCACTACTTGTTGTACCCGTATCAATGATTCATAAACAAACCATTCCCATACCAACTCCAGCAATTACAACAGGAACTCCAGTTTCTACTGCTTCACTAAAAGTTCCAATTGTCACGACTATCACATCGATGCTACAACATTCAACACAATCCCTACACCACCAAAAACAAGTGAAGCTCCAACAATCACTACTACCGTTCATAATCCTCTTCCAGTAGTCATCTAAAAACTCTCAGACCTTGAAAGCAAATTTGAAGCTTGGACAAAGGTAGATCATTTTGAAGTTATAACAATAGTTGTGCAAACTAATGTCATCAATGAAGTCAAGAACCAACTACCCAAGTTACTACCAAAAGTAGTTTCTGACTTTGTAACTCTTAGCATTGAAAGCAAAGTTTGTGATATGCTCTAAGAGTATATTGTTAATCCCGAGCAGCATGACTCATAGAAAGATGTCTCAGAGATTCAGAAAATCAAGCTAGAACATGCCACTAAACAACAACTGCCAAAACATTCAGCAAAACCATTTGACCAAGCTGCAAAGGCTAAATTCTACCAGAATGAGATTCTCTTCAAAATGACGAGGGATTCCAAGTCATACGAGAAGCTTCCAACACATCAGGCATTGTTTGATGCACTCATGCAATCACTAATTCTGGATGAAGTTGACATGAAGAGAGCTAAGGCTGCTGAACTTCCTACTCAGAAGAAGAGATGACATGACGATAAAGATCAAGACCCTCCTGCTAGATCAGACTAAGGGATGAAGAAAAGTAAGAAGAGTAAGGATGCTGAGCCATCTAAAAAGACTAAACAAGCTGGTTTATCTAAAGGTACAACTCAATCTCAGCCTAAATTAACTGGTAAATCTGTGCAAGCAGAGGAAATAGTCTTTGAGGTTGTAGATACTGATCAACCTTTGAATCATGAAAATGATATTGATAATGCTGACGATCAACCTGATGCTGAGACTGCACTAAAGACAGACAAGTCCACATGGTTCAAACAACCTCCAAGTCATCCTACTCCTGATCCCGAATGGAATAAAGGTAAAGTGGTTAAAGATGTACCAAAACAGAATTGGCTTAATAATCTGGCCAATGCTAAAAAACATCCACTCTCCTTTGATGAACTAATGAGCACTCCCATTGACTTCATGGCATTTGCAATGAATTTCCTCAAGCTGACAAAGCTCACCAAAGCTGACTAAGTCAGACCAGTTTACAATCTTCTTAAAGGAACATGCAAAAGCTGTATTGAACTAGAATACAATATGGAAGAATGCTACCGTGCTTTATTGGATAAAATTGATTGGAACAATCCTGAAAGAGATTGATGTCCCTATGGCTTGACCAATCCTTTACCTTTGCACGGATCTCTAGGTCGTCTTACTGTTCCAGCTAATTTCTTTTTCAATAACGATCTTGAATATCTAAGAGCATGAAATACAGAAAGATAATACACAACATCCATTACAAAAACAAAGGCTGCAAGGTATAAGCTAAAAGGTATTGAAGACATGGTTCCCAAAGTATGGAGTCTAGTCAAAGTGTCATGCAACAAGGAGGCTGCTTTCGGGATATCTTACTGGGGACCTAAACGTCAGTTGTGGTACAGGTCTCAAGTCAATAAGACTTCCACTCATGACGTCTACTATACTATGAAGATACTGAGTGTGGTCAATGTAATAGTAGACAAACAATTTAGATATGGCTACTTGAAAGAGATCGTTGTAAGAAGAGCTAATCAGAAATTATATAAATTTATGGAAGGAGACTTTCCAAGACTCCATCTGAATGACATTGAAGACATGTTTCTCCTTCATGTTCAGAACAACCTTTTCAACCTTGAATGGGACGTCATTGTTGACTTGGTGGTTGCTCTACGCATGTATACTCGAAGAATTGTCATTCATAAAATAGTTGAAGATCTTCAACTCGGAGTTGAAAGCTACTAGAAGAAGCTTAACATCTCCAAGCCACAAATAAACCATGCAGATATATCCTTCAAAGAACTATATACCACACAATCTGAACCTCAAGGAGTCATTTACGAAGACACACAGAAACGGAAGAGACTAATGTGTATGGGTGAGCTCTACAAGTTCAGCGATGGTGCGCTCGAATCTGTTTATGATACTCTCCATTATCGGGTGATGAACTAGAGGTTGGGGTATAACAAAGGCATGGAAAGGAGAAAATGGACTGAGACATATATCAGGCGGTCATGAATTATGATGATAAAGATTGATGAGCTGTTGCTGGAAAGAAGGATTATGCGGAACTTGAAAAGATTGGTTGGTGGAAGGGAACTTGAGACGGACTACAGGCCAATGCAGTGGACAATATGACTTTGACATATTTGGTTATACTCATTCAGGTCATGTCTTAAAACACAAATCTTGTGAATGTGTATATTAGTAGTGTAGTATTTAAAATAGGCTTATATATATAAATAGAGTGTCTGAGTACAAATTTTCAAGAATTTTTCAATAAATTCAAAATCTTTCAAATTTATGTACTCGGCACTAAATATATATATACCCTCATTAATTGAGGGGAAGCATTAAAATGTTCCAAATAATGCATGTCAATTATGAGAACATTTTTCGCCCCACACAGCTTTCAAACATATTTGAATCAATTGATATCCAAAATATCAAAGGGTTTGACATTTTTGATAAGGGGAGAAAATATGATTAAAATATGCAACTTGTAAAATGTGATCGGTAAAGATTCAAGTGCTGACTCCTCCCTTATAATGCTAAACACTTTCGGTCATCGATGTACGAATTGAGGGGGAGCATTTCTCAAAAATAAAACTATCGAGGTATGAATGTTTTGATTTACATCACAAGTACCTTGATTGAGTTTTTCAAATGGTTTTAAGGCAATGTAAACAATACCCAAAGACTGACCATGTACTTATTTTATCGGAGTTATAAAGTGGTTAAGGATAGGTATTCGTTCCATGATCCAGCCAGAACCGGAGGGATCTACCCAGGGACATTCTAATAGTTATATTAGAAGTCCTTAGGTATGATACGAAAAAAGGAGTGAAGTGATAATAGGAATAATGCCGACTAAAACTGAGCTAGCACTGGAACAAACCCAACAAGGTGATAGTTATGAAGTCTTGGTAAGCATTGAAGGGGTTGAAGAATGAAAAAGAAATGTAAGGATAAAGGGTGTTGATGTGTCGTTGTGTGTAGGTATTTATTGTTATTAAGTTTCACTATTTATATTTTGCCGACTTTACCTAAAACAACACTAACAGGCAGTATACCCGATCAGTTGTAGCTTCTTTGGTAAGTAGGGTGTCGATCACTAAGAGCGAGAACGTTAATTCCTAGTTCTACCAGTATTTTAGTTATTCTACATTAGTTCTAATATATATTAATCCTATGTCAGTCCTACTCCTAATTCTAACGGTCTAAGGGAGGTTTTTAGCTTAAGAGATTGACACGGGTTTTGTGGTGACTTAACCTACTTTCTCTACTCTAACACATGCAGGGCAAATAACAAAAGATAGAAGGGAGGTCTAGCCAATTTTAAGGAAATTGTGTTAACCATAATTAATCAAATTAAATGAAAGGTTCATTTATTTTAGTGCAATGATTGACTTATTTTGAGGCGGTATATCATTCCTAGACATGGAAATTCTGTCACAATTAACCACATCCACATAAAGCATCCTATGTGTTGATTATAATCTATCTTAGGAATCTAGTGATGGTGCGCTTACCAAACCCCTAGCTCACATAGACTTTACTAACTTACTGCTTAACGGTTCTTTATATACTGGGAGTCCACTTGTCTAAATCTATGTGCGAAGAATTAGAACTTTAATTGTTAGACCTAGGGTCACCTACTAGTTAACCAGTTCAAAAACCAAGGGCATAGACAACACGTTATTTGTGATCCTTCATTAATCCAGATATATAAATTACAGATATAGAGAGCTACCCCAACATCTAGCTAGCTCTATACTTTGCATTCTTAGACCCAGTTGAATGGAAGGTCGCATACTTAAGCACATAAACGAGTATAAACTGATAAACATAATCAACAACCAATGATAAATTAAGTAATCGACATAAACAAACCAAACATTAAATTATCATAACCATGGCTAACACCTAAAGGTGTTATCTAATAACCATAGTAACCAATACAAATGTCATAGATGAACGATTAAGGTAAACTAACCAAACTAATGAATGATACCAACAATCAAACGCGTATTTAGAGTATTAGAAAATTACATGGTGTTTCCTAAGGATTAAAGCTTGATGCCAGACCTTTTCTGCTCTTCTTCCCTTCTGATATTAATCTCTTATGGTTAGCATTTCGAAAATATGGTTAAGCACACCCTAAACTCGTGTTTAGGGTTTTGTATTTATAGTCTTCTGAAATTAGCTCGATACGCCGTATAGGATAGATGGATACGGCGTATTGGAGAGTCCTTGAAGTGGGTGCCACGAATATAATATTCTAGAATGTTCTTTGTATTTATCTTGAATACGGTGTATGGAACTTCTGGATACGACATATTGATCTTGATATCTTCGTGGTTTCTTGTGAAGTGCAGGCGCAACTACGCCATATCTTCTTGATGGATATGACGTATAGGATGTCAGGACAATAGTCACTTGATTTCTTTGTTTAAGCTCTAAAATGCGCGCCTTTTAGTAACTCTTTACCAATTGCTCCATATTTACTGCAAATAACTATTTTAAGCGATTAAGTACCAATTCATGCATAAATAATGTAAAACGAGCAATTTATATAGAATAAATGATGCTATAAAATAGATGTTATTTGATGTCATCAAATATTACCCCACTTGATACCTACTGGTCCTCAAGTAGACCTTACAAAGTTTATAAAAAGGTATCTCAAACCAAGGTTCAAGACTTTTCCTTTAAGCAATTTTTTGTTAGATTACTAACATACAACCAAACACCTCACGAATTGGGAAAATGAAAACACTCAAATCACTCAACTAATCTATGTAGTAACATGTAACTAATTCGCTCAATTACTCGGTCGTGATGAGTATTCTATCATAGGCTTGGCAAGGATACACATCTCCACCACTAAAGCTAAGGAGTAACAAGTTTAAAAAGGTAAATTGGGTGTAAAGGTTAAAGGGTTTGATCACATCTTTCTAATCTCTATTCGATACCAAAATTCCAGAAAAGGTGACAAAATCACATGAACGCATCCATAACGATGGAATAGACACACATAACTGCATTCAAACCTTAAACCGAATAAGCTAAAGAACAAAAGTAGTAGTCTTCACCAAAAGTCATAAACCATTAGGGGCGACAAACCACTTATGCACATCCATAACAATGGAATATACATACATGATTTCAATCATTCCATCACTCGAGTAAAACTAATGGTTAGGACGAAGAGTGATATAGGGTATGGATCATCTAATCTTTCACTAATAGTGTTAATCTAACAAGGTGGACAAAACCACACATACATGGCCGTAACGATGGAATAGACATGTGTGATTGCTCGCATCCTCATTCGAGTAGGTTATAATTAGGAAAGGGAAAATAATTGGTGTTAAATAAAATCAAACAAACAAATAGATTAAGTCCATATAAATAAAATATAAAGTTGCTAGTTACTTTCCCGACCATCCCTTGAAATAGACACAAAATGCTAGACTAACTCACGCTCTTAGACGGAACAATCAACATGCTTTGGAACCACGAATCAGACTCACTAAATGTCTCGATCAATAGATTAATGAAAACAACCTTTAGTTGGCGTTCCCATAACGGTCAACTCTCAATCATCCTAATTACAATTTAAGTGGTTATTTTTGCCACTTTATACATACTTTTACATAGTTGGTTTATATTAAGTACCAACTCTAATACAACAATACTCTACAAACATCTTTTTTTTGTATTTTTCTTATTTTTTTGATTTTTTTTACCAAGAACTTAAATTCAAATCTAATGTGTAGAATTTCACCATCTCATAACCATGATAAATCTGAATAATTTATATTCGATCATAATAGCGAAGTAGTAAAAATACATGAGCGAACTACTACTTTTACATTCCCATTGCGTTGTGCAATCTCCCGACGTAACCATGGATAGAAAATCAACACTTGCCCAATTGAATTATGCGATTTTACCGACCATACCAGAGATAGAAAATTGACATCTCAACACAGGAAATACAATACTTTACACAAAAGCAACTAGCAACTGAAAAAGTAAAGGACTTAATCTAATAGGGTAGGCTAAGGTGTAAAGGTGTAACGAAACAAACATTTGTGGTGTATGAAAAAGAAAGGAATGGCTCAGCAGGTTTTTCTAGGGGTATCTTACTCTAAAAATGAGAGTAAACAAAGGGTTTATACGGGGGTTAACTAACCAGTATAGTTAGTTAATAAAACATGTGTAGGCTTTTTGGTGTAATCCTAGAAATTTACCATTTTAAAAATATCACTCCATCTAAATCCATAGTACTTATCATTGTGGTCTCCAATAGATATACCAAGCCAAGTTCTAAAGTCTACAACATCACCGGCACACTCATATTTATGTGGAATTTAGGTAAATATTGGGAAACGGATAAGGCTAAATTCTCACAATATCTAATAAGGGTTATGTGTGCGAGGTTATGCAACTAATAATTTTACAAAAGTATTTTAGGAAATTTTAAATTTAGGTATAAATTAGGCATTTTATTGTGAAAACATAGACAAGTAAGCGTTCTAATTCTCCTCCCCCACTTGAGATATGCAACGACCTCGTTGTATAAATATAACAATAAAAACAAGAAATTAAAACAATTAGAACGAGAAACTCCCGTGAGATTTGCTCGGTATGATCCTCCATGTTACGTTTATAAGCAAGATCGTGTCTGCGAAATCATCTGAATCCTAGCACGAACAACATGCACACAGTAATTCCAAAAAATAAGTATTCCTACCACAAGTCTTTTTCATTCAGCAAGGTCCTGTATAAGATATAGGAAAACAAAATGCAATTCTATCTCGGTGTATTGGTTAGAATCAAAAATAAAAATCCTAAACTGCAATAGGAAATCGATACACCGTATCTGGTAAACCAGAATACGCCGTATTGAAATCTAAAGCAATAATCCTAAGTACGGGTCAGTCGCCTAATACGCTGTATTCGTTTAACGAATACGCCGTATACACTGAACTGACAATAATGTTTTTAAATGCATAAAAATAAAGACCGATAACATCCAGGCATGCGATACGCCATATGGTATGAATCAGATACACTGTATCCATGCCTGGGAAGACAGACTCGATACAAAATAGTAAATAAATCCGGGTTGTCTCCCGGTAAGAACTTTTCTTTCAGCTAGTCTTTCAGTTAGACTTTTTCTAGCAGCTTCTTTACTCTGCCCTTATCACGAATCATCCCTCGCCCATCTTGTAGAAGATGTCTTGGTATGCGCCACACACATTTTCTTTGGTTGTTGTCCATTCGTATTCTCCTTGTTTCTTGACGGCTACGTAGCACTCCGTAGGTCCAAACGTATATTTTACAACCTCGAATCCTTTAATTTTGCATCCTGACGGTTTTATGTGGGGGATTCCAAGCATTTCGCAATTTATTTCATTTTCTTTATTAACTTGTGTATCCTCATGAACCAAGTGATTATCTTGTTCTTTGATGTTTTTGTTCTTTCCTTGATCGTCCTTTCCTTCTTCCTTTTTAGTATGACTATTAAATAGTCAAATTATATCGAGGTAGGTGATGTGTTATTAAAGCTTTAAATTTATAATACTAGTTTTATTCAATTTACAACTAACACACGAGTAAAGTATAAACCCCCGTTAATAGTATAGATTTTAGGGTAAGACCAGGTCGATCCACAGGGATTGGTATTCTAAGAAAAGTAAGAGATTTTTCAAAAATGTATCTTTAAGATTTGTCATGAATCTAAAGATAATTGATAACACGAATTTCAATATTATAAAAGCGATGTTTATTTAAGAGACAAGGGTAATGGAGGATAACTTGGGATGATAACAAATTCATAAATTTAAGTATAATGAAATGAATGAGCGTTAGCTTATTCAAAAGATCGTCTATTCCACATAAGAAAGAATCCTTTTGACCTATAAACTTAATTATGAAAAATGCTTTAAGATTGGTTCAAGTTTGGAAACAACAAATATAAACTTTCTCAACCAAGTTCGGTAGACATGAGGTCAAGCATTCAACATTTATATATTTGGGATGACGAGCATTTTATTAGCTAATTATCACAAAGCTAACACCGATTTGTTATAGACAGACAACTCAAAATCAAACACAAAGTTCAGACCCTTTCGACCTACTTCCGGGCTAATTGAGTGATCAAATGGTGGTCAACAATCCAAATATTTAAATATCAAGTTCATATTTACCATTTACCAAAATCATTAGTTATCCAAGTTCAATCCATATTACCTTATAATTCCCTAATTAAACATGATACACCACTCCATAATCATGGAGGTAAAACACATAACATTCATATAAAACTTAGCAATCATCATATTCAAGAAGAGAAACAAGATTATACCAACTTCAAGAGCAAAGATTAGTGATTTCTTCTAGAACTTTTATTATATTCAAGTAGAAAACCCAGAAACTATGAATAATTCTGTCAAAATAGCTTATAGCTTCGAATTACACTTCACTACTACTTCCTTGGATGGATCAAAACCTTAGGATATTGATGCACAACAAGAAAGTTCAACCAAATTCTTCAACAACTCCTCCTTAATTTGATTCTATTTGTTGTGATGATTGTGTAATCAAGGGTGGTTTGGATCAAATGTTTGTCAAGCCTTTATCCCTAAAAATCCCTTCTTTGAGGTGTGGAATCGGACTAGAGAAAACGGGGGAAGGATGTGTGAGAGTATGTGAAATAGGAGAGCCAAGGAGGGTATTTATAGGCTTTCTGGGGTCAAAAAACCGTCACACTTCTTAAAAAGTGCGTCGCACTTCAGGTGTTAATGCTGGTGTATTTAATTTTAAGTCGGTGGAAAAGTGTGTCGCACTTTTTACAAAACCGGTGCACTTTTGATAATTTTCACTTTGTGATTTTTTGCAAAGTTGTAGATAATTGAATTCTCTTCGCGTGGCCGCTAGAATCGCGTCAAACGGAGTTCGTATGACCGAGTTATGGCCAAAACAGTGAACATGTGTCGGGAGATCTTTATCTTGAATTCTTTCTTCGTTTAAGCTTCAAATCTTCATGTCTTCTTTCATTTTCTTCCACGACACGTAGCATGAACCTACAATGACAAATATATTCTATTATATACCAAAAATTCTTATAATTAACTAATATATATGCATAAAAGCACTGATAACGCATATAGAAATATGTATAATTTGAGCGTTATCAAATCCGCCCACACTTAAACTTTGCTTGCCCTCAAGCAAATCTAAGAAAAAAAATTTAGAAATAAAATTCCTACATGGAAAGGCAAGGAAATTTTTAGATATATATTCTTTAATTTTTGATATTTTTTTTTTCTTAAAAAATATTTATTGAGTGTGAAAATATCAAAAATATTTTTGGTTTTTAATAAATAAGCGCAAAAGGCGCAACCCCCCCCCCCCCTTAAGGGTTTGCTTGTCCTCAAGCAAAATAAAGAAAAATAATAAGCTTTACAAAACAAATATTGAATTTTGAAAAATATTTTTGGATTTTTAATTTGCGAAAACAGAGATGTTTGACGATACTCAATGATCTTCAAGCTGCAATAACATGACTAAGCTCCACACGAAGAAGGAAAGTATAATTCAACTCATATGTGATGTAATAGATGGTAAAAGGGAAATCACACTCAATTGCTCAGACATGATTCATTTCATACCATAGGCTTGTACAAGAAACAAAACTGCACCGACATGACGTAAGCACCAGGTATAAATATCCAAAAAGGACTTTTATTCAGGTTGTAACATTAGGATAAGGGTTAATAAGGGTATGGATAAGGCAAGGGAAATATATAATAGAATTGGTTATATTATATACATTTTGACAAGTCCAAGAAACCCATGCTGCTAGTTACGACAATCTATAAACCCGAGAGGTAATCAAACCTCTCATCTCAATCTCGATCAAACCGGCACAAATCATAATATATCATTACGTCGCAATTGCCAACAACAATCCAGCTCTTATTCATCACTTTTCTTTTTCTATTTTTTAGATTTCTTTTTTCGATTTTTTTATCACCCTTTTTTTTCAAGAACTTTTCTTTCAATCCACCCTTCACATTCCAATAACTAACAATTCCTCCACACTTGAGATAAGCATACACCACAAAAAATACAAAACACGAAGCGTGCACTCTTCATCTTCGTTGGAATGGCACAACACTCATAACAAAGCGCGAACAAACTGTGAGCAAAAATCAACCAATCGTACCGAGAAACTAGCAACCAACCATAGGGACATTCGTCGAGGGGTGAGGCTAGGCTAAAGGTTATATATTTTTGTATTTTTTAGTGGATGAGAAAAATAAATATAATGGCTCGGTGGTTAAACTAGGGATATCTAGCACTAAAGATGAGTGCTAACAAAAGGGTTTTATTTGGGTGGTTAGCTAATCAGTGTAATTAGCTAAAAGAATATATAATTAAATGGAATGGCTATTTGGGTTAAATCCTAAGTTGCCTCTTTATCATATAAAAATACATTTATCATGTGAACATGATCTCACTGCGGTCTCGTAATGATTTAACAAGCACAAGTTCTAGAATCAATAAATCACCGGCACATTCATACAATTTTAAACCGATACCAATGCTCCAGAAAAGGCGACAAACTACAAATACACAGCCGTAACGACGCATGAGACACTTGCAATTGCATTCAAACCTTAACTCGAGAAAGGTAAAGGCAAAAATTATTTCCATAAGATTAAAAGGCAAAACCTCACATTTTTGGGGTAACGAATATAAATGCGCAAGTAATGTCATCGATCTCGAGTCGGATCTGCTTTATCAATCGGGACACATCTCTGGTTTCAATTTTTTTTATTATTATTATAATTTTTTTAATAAGTTTTATTCTAATATATTAACCTAAGTGACAAAAGAAATTTTAACCAAGAATAGATTTTTAGATTACCGAGGGCGAACAAAAGTTTATATTTTTAATAATGAGTCTGAGTTTTTAATTTATTTTCCCCCACACTTAAGTTTAGCAATATGCGTAATTTAGGAAATAACTTAAAAGTAGGACAAGCGGGGAAAATAGATACAAGAGAAATGAAACTTCCCGAGGCTCATAGTTACTTGGTTGAATTATGAAAGTTATGGCGCGAAACGGAACGCCAACATGTGTATTCAACCACATATAATATAATAATCCAAATATATCGGTCCCTACGTGTAAAATGACATCCACTAATCCAAGCTCCATCTGTTTATTTAATCTGCAAAATAAACAAAACTCCGAAAACCATAAAATTCTAAAGCGCACTTTCATAGGCAACACGATTGCATTTAGCGTATGCAACAAGCCTTTAAACCACTCGGTGGCTCGAATGGACGAGTTATAGTCTCGTGAGGGTTTCCAGCGAACACACCCACAAAGTTCAAAACATTTCTTTTTGGATACAGAAATCAAGGTACGCAACACACCGGCCGAATGCACGACATATTTAAAAACTGCAACATCTTTGTTTTATATATATATTTTAGTTCTAGTTTAGCTTTTTTTTAAGTTAATTATTATTATTTACTATTACTATTATTATTATTATTATGGTTATTATTATTATTATTATTATTATTATTATTATTCTTAACTTGATTTAAGATTCCTTAATGATATGATTCAAGTGGGAATGATCCACTTTTAAACGTTGAGGGTATGGTATTTTTGGTATGTACTCACTGAATGAATATTCACTTGTTTTCACCACGTGATAGCCCTTTATCTTAATAGGTTTATCTTTTTTTTATTTTATTGTTAATGATAATAGGAGGTGATGGATCTTTTTGAAATTTTGGAGGATTATCGGACTTTCCACTCCCGATGAATACGGCATTCACGTGCTCGGTGTTAGCTTGAGGAGGAGGTGGTGGTTCAGTCTTATCGATTTGTTCTGAAGATACGTCTTGAGACTTCTCCCACTCATCTAGTTTTCTTTCTATGTTTTTAACTTTAGTTTGGACATTCTTTTCGTTTTGCTTCATATTTAAAATCATATCGTTAACATTGTTCTTGATAGAAATATTTGTAACTCTTTGACCATCCAAGAATTTAGTGATTGATTTTTCGAGATCATCGTCTCTTTTAAAAAGTTTATGATAACCAGTTTTCATGCTACGCATACATCTTTTGAAATCTTCGAGATCCTTTCTCACATCATTGTTTAATTCTGCGAGCGTTTTTTCATAATCATTAGGATCACGACAGGATTGGTGAGAATACAAATTATGAGAATTTCGGTTTTGATAACCTTCAGATTGGATGTAATTTACTTCATGACGTTCACACATCGGCGTGTTATCATTCATGGGGTTTTTAGAAGCATTTCCATCTCTAAGGTCATAATATTTGTCACGCATATCTTGTAATTCTTCTTTTAAGCTTGTAATTTGGGAATCAATAGCCTTCAATTTTTCCATTAATCGAGAGTTATCATCATTATTGTCACTTCTATCAGAGAAAGCAAAAGATTTTTAATGATGTTCATTATGAGATTTAGTGGACCAATGAAGGTTGAAAAGGATCTTGTCCTTAAGAAGTTGAAAAGCTTGATTTGGACTTTGGTAGAGGAAGATTCCTCCAGTCGTTATGTCCACGATTGCTTGAGTGGGTTCGTCTAAACCGTGATAAAATATTTGAATAATAGCTCCTTTGGTCAGACCGTGCCCATGGCATTTTTGAAGCATGTTCTTCAGTCGTAACCAGGAGTCAGTTAGACTTTCACATATGTTTTGAGAGAAATTTTTTGATTTCGAGTAAAAGACGGTTAAATAACGAAGGTGGAAAGAATCTTCTTATAAAAGCTCTTCTCATTTGTTCCCACGATGTTATAGATTCTTCATTAAATTCATCAAACCAGATTTTAGCTTTATCGCACAGTGAAAAGGGAAATACCAAAAGCTTGACTGCTTCACTTTCAGTTTCACCATATTTGAACATGTCACAGATTGCGATAAATTCACGGATGTGGTCATGCGAATCGGCCCGTAGATAACCATCGAATTTACTTTCTTGAATCATTTTTAAGTGGGTACTATTGATAACAAAGTTTTCATCAACATTGGGTCGAACAATGATAGAATTTGGAGTCGGTGCTACAGTCTTAACACTTTCCCACATGGGTTGATCATCAGGATCGAGAATTATTTGTTTGGGTTTGACATCCTCTTCGGATTTATTTAAGAAGACAAATTCATTAACGAAAGGATGTTGAGTTAAAGATTTGAGTGATTCGATCTGAATGGATTCTTTTTGGTTAGTTTTAATTTTACAAGTTTTTGTTATTAAATTTTTATTCAATTTATATATTAGACTTACGGGTTGTTTTCCAAAAGATCGAGGATTTATACTTACGTTAAGCATTTTGCAAAAAGACATTTTTATATTATATAATTAAGGCTAATAGAATAATATTCAAAATAAAGTAAATTACTTTTATCTATATATTTATATTTTTACTTTTTTTATATTTTTATACATATTTGAGATATATTTTAGTTTTTATTATATGTATAGAA